>JAJJMC010029825.1:8090-111731 GCA_023531435.1 Papaver californicum
TAACAATATTTGGTTTGAAATAATAAAAGAGAACCTTATTGAGCAAATTCCTTCTTTTTTTTGTTTATTAATATACATTCTTAGAGACTCGTTAAGGGTTATTTTGGTTGTTAAGTTCCATTATTTGTGGTGGTTATCATGTTCTTGCTTCTTTTGCTCAATAAGGTTCTCTTTTGTCATTTTGAACAAAAAATTAATAAATTTGAACATATTTCCCTTCTCTTTTGTGTATTAATCTTGAATATACATTCATATAGACTTATTAAGCCTGTATTGGTTGTTAAGTTCATTTATTTTTGGTGGTTGTCATATTTTTGCTTCGGTATGCTTAGTAAGGTTCTTTTTTGTCATTTTAAACCAAAATATGTTAATTTTGAACCAATTTCCTTCTTTTTTTGTGTATTAATATTCAATATACATTCTTAGAGACTCGTTAATGATTATTTTGGTTGTTAAGTTCAATTATTTGTGGTGGTTAATATGTTCTTGCTTCGGTTTGCCTTTAAGGTTCTTTTTTATTATTTCAAACCAAATATTGTTAAATTTGAACCATTTTCCTTCATTTTTGTGAATTAATCTTCAAAATACATACTTAGAGATTCTAAAAGGTTTATATTGTTTGTTAAGTTCAAGTATTTAAGGTTGTCATTTCAAACCAAAATATGTTAAAATTGAACCTACTTCCCTTATTTTTGTGTATAAATATTCAATATCCACTCATATAGATTTTTTAAGGCTTGTATTGGTTGTTAAGTTCACTTATTTGTGGTGTTTATCAGTCGCTCTTGTACTTAGTCTTCAACTAGGATACAAAATTCTGCTCTTTGTATTGTTACTTCACTTTGAATCTGAATTTTGCTCTTCTTTGTAGTGTTCCTTGTAAACCTTGAACGTCTTCAACTTTCTTCAAATTTGTAATGTTCCGCTTGTTGATGATGCTGGTGTTTTTATGGACCTGATGTTGCCGAGAGAGAGAGAGAGTAGTGCCAACTGCAAATCAAACTACAAGGTAAGGTTTTTTCGCCATTATGATGACACCCTCATGATTGATAGAATTAGCACTCAAGACATCAAAAAGTAGTGCTAAAATGGTGCAAGGTTGGGTAGATCATCATTCTACCCGGAGTTTGCGCAGATCAAACACTCTAAACGGACAATTTAGACAGGTACAAAGAATTGAAGGCTTTGTGCCTCACTCATGAGTATTGAATGATCAACTTCTTTAATATTGTATTCTTTCTGCACCTAGTTCGCCACTGGAGGTTTAAGTTCCTTTTTGTCAGCTCTAGCCTCTCTACAGCTAAGAAACCCGAATATAGTTCTCTAATACTTTTAAGTTCAATTATTCGGTTAGAACTCCGTATATAAACTTATCTAGAACTATAGTAAGTGACTCTAAAATATTTAAAAGTTAGAGGTTTCATGCAAATAGTTACAAAAAAGTTAAAAAAATTCTACCTAAAAGTGAATACTTAAGAATTCTATATGCTTAACTGCTCCCCCACACTTAAACTTTACATTTTCCTCAATGTAAATTTACTCATCCAATGTAAAATTAAGGTGGAAAATCCTATAATGATATGAAAATTCAGAAGAAACAAAACAAGCAAAAGTACAAGAAATACAAAACCAATGGGTTGCCTCCCATGCAGCGCTTAGTTTAACGTGCTTAACATGACTTCTGGTCGCCCGTATACCAATAATCTGAAAAATTTGTGGATCCTCAAAAAACAATAGCTTCTCAAGAATATTAGCATAAGATATTGAAACTATCGACGCATAGGAATTCCCCCCACACTTAGTTCTTTGTACACTAGGAAGTGTATACAAAACATAAGTGGAAGGAACTTCTATGTGTTCCTCTTATTAAACCTGCATGGTATTAGAGTCAAACGCATATGGAGGATATTTAGATGCAAGGAATTCAGATAAAACTTTATAAGCATTCAATTCCAGCCCCAAATTAGGTATCTTCCTAAAAGATGGATTAACAACTCTTTGAGAAACTACTTCTAGTTTGGGAGGATCATCATTAGAGAAAGATTCATATAAAAGGTTAGACAAACCTTGGATAATCTCACGTATTACGGGATCCTCAGTACTTGTGAAAAATTCCATCGATGTTCCTACATCATAAATATCATCATTCTTATTCAGACTCTTGACAAGCCATTTTTCATAAGTTTCTTGTATAACATGTAAGTCTTCATCATCAAAATCGAAATATGCTCCAAGTAATTCATCATACTCCTTATGTTCTTCATCACAAGTTAACTTCTCATTCAAAGTAACTATTATTTTTGAATTAGGGGTAGCATGCACAAAGAAGTCATAATCATCATCGCTTTCATACACAACATAAGTCCTACCATCAATAACCTTAGTGTTTCTAGACTCAACTTCTTCATTTTGAATAGGAGAATGATCATTATGATCATGAGTTGAGCTAGTAGTACCAAAATTATCAATATTTTTTAAAGGTTACTCATCTTCGGGATCGGGGTCAACCTCATAATCTTCAATATCCCAACGACGTTAGAGTTCTATCTGTATGAACCTATTAATTTCCTGAAGAGTTTTCCTCTGATGCCCCATCTTCTTTTAGTTGATTGTGTCTTTTAGAGAGTTTTTTTATGTTAATATGTTTTCTACCACTACTCACGATAAAATTTTCAGACCATATCTCTTCTTTTGGAATGAGTGAAGAAAGAACATGATAAAGAGGAGTAGGTGATGTGATTTTAGAATAGTGGTAAAAAGGGTTTGATTCTCAGACTTGTGAAGATTCGATTTTTAGACCTAATTTTTAATGATTAAAAATAAAGAAAATTAAAACAAAGTTGATTTAAAATTAATGGGAAGAACTAGGGCTAAGATTCCACCATTAACCAATATTTCAAGTGATAAAATCTTACAATTCCTGTATTCAAGTTATTATAAGTATTGCCAAAATTAGGTTTTTGAAAGGATAATTGTAAATCGAAAGCATGAGACATCAAAAGTTTAAAACTAAGCATGACCCATCAAAAGAAAACACAATTATTTAAGAAAAACCATTTTTTTCAATTTAATTCAAAGCAATTAATAATAAAAGAATTGTAAATAATAGTTAAAATAGAAGTTACCACTTAATTATTGGAGAAATAGCTTCCTCCATCGCCCCAGTGATGATGATTAGCTCATTGTATAGGAAACACCCTCAAAAATATATTTCATAGCTCAAAAGTTCTTACAATGGTGAAATAGAGGTAACACAGCAGAACAGACACGCTTATAAGCGTTACAGAGAAGTGTTCTCTGTGTTACAAAAGAAGGTAAAGAAAACAGGAAAGAAAGACGGACTGTATGTGTTGTTGATATAAGACTGCTTCAGGACTGCGTCAGCGTCAGAACTAGCGACAGTATCAGCGACAGTTCTTCAGCGACTTATGTTCTTCCTCTTCTTCTTCGCAGCAGCAGGAACTATTTTTCTGTCAACTTTTTCCAGTGCTCTGGATACCTCTAGATGCCTTCCTCCTCGACTCTCTTGGGTATTTATAGGGTTAGTAAACCTAAAGACTCTTCTTAACCGATAAGGACTCAAAGAACACGTCCAAATCAATCTCAAATTTTGTGATATCCGAAATAGACCCAAAATCTGTTTTCCGTCCAGATTCAATCCTGTGTCAAATTTTTCCGGCTGAAACTCATTGTTAACGTGTGTTTAACTTATTTTGGTTGCTTACTTCACTTTGGGTAAATTAGAATTACCCAAAATCACTAAAAACACGTACACTTCAACTCACAGGAGTTTCTCCCGATAACAAATAGGTTTCCCGCCATTTTCGGTTTCAAATTCAAAAGAGGGGGTGTCCCCAATCCAACTTATGGGTGCCTTTAGTAATCTTTTCGAGTGCCTTTATCACTTTTCGAGCCAATTTTTCTCAAATTATTTATTTCTCAAAAATACCTACAAATACATAAAAAACCATAATAAGTACAAAATCGAACACTATCAAAATAGAAAATCGAGCGTAATTTAGACACAAAAATGTGTCTATCAATAGGTCTTAATTCAGTATCATAAGTTTTGATTTCCAAACTCTCTGACATCTTCACATTACTAGAGAAAAATTGATTACAAGTATAACTATCCTCCCATCCTTGTGATTGTTCACTTACATACCCATTGTAAAATTGTTGGTATGTATGAGAATTATCACAAAGTTTTACAGGATGATTGTAGACAAAATATTTGTTTTGATCATATCCCACAGATGGTTGGAAGTTATAAGAATGAGATTCAAACTGATTACCATAGAATGCTTGTTCTTGTGAACCATATATGTTATTTCCAAAAGGATTCATATTGATAAAGCCTAAAAAAAATTATGCACACAACTCGTTTAGAGAACTTACCTCTTGTTCTAGATAAGTGATGTATACCACTAACCAATTGTGAGCATGCAAAAGAATGATTGATTATACCTGAAATAAGATTCTAAAAGAAACAAATTAATAAAAGAAACTAAAATAAAAACTAAATGCAAAATCAGAAAATTAAATAACAACTAAAACTACCAACTGTTCCTCGGTAGCGGCGCCAATTTGACCAAGGTGTCAAACTCGTGAAAAAGATATTCTTTAATTTCTTACACTAACTAGTAGAATAATGATAAGCAGGTTCGTTCCTAAGGGAGCATTGAGTCAAAGTTGTCGATAAATTTCTTAATATAGAGTAATGTAAAAACTACGAAAAACAAGTAAAAAAATGCAAATATGAGGATGAGAATGATTAGAAATTCTTTCTCCACTAGTGAACATGAATACAAGTCAGATATTCTTCAAAATACGTTTATTAAAAACCATAGACAAGTTATGAGTTTAACAAGTCCATTAGACTCCAAGGTCACTTTGTAGAATAAGTTCTCTACTCGTTTCTAGCCAATCAAGCCACTTTAAATAAGCTCTCTAGTATAACTTAATTGACCGGTATTCTCCGTGAGTTAGGTTGATCCTAACCATATGTTCATAAGTTCTACATGTTAACTTAGGGTTATCTTTCACACACCAAAATCCACAACATCCCATTGCAACATTAATGTTTCGCTACTTTTGATTAAATCGCCATAATAATTACGGATTACAACTCAAGAATCTAGCTTTAGAATTACAAACAAGATATTCAATTGGCCGTTTGAACACTCGCAAACAATCCAAGGTCATAGGCTTGGTAAAAGACAAACAATAAAACATTTTTGAAAAGAAAGATTAATTTGAATCATATCACATAGTTTAGAAGTTTTCCTAATCAAACAAATATTTAGCTACTGGAGTTCATGATAAAATAAAAATGAGTATAAAACTAGAATGTAAAACCAACTAAACCAAAACAGGGAGCAATAGGTGGAATGGAATATTGCGGCAGTGAGTTGGTGGCTTTGGAACTATGGCATGTGGTGCTTATGCAGACTTATACAAGACCATGGGTGGTACAAGAACTGATAGATGTGATGGTGGTTGTATGGAGAAGCAACAGTGGTGAGAGGTTGGAGAGGAGTGATGCGTGTCGTAAGTGTAAAAAAAATTAATCAATACATTTCCTACTAATTAACTAATAATATAGCGGTAGTAAGGATCGTTCCCACGGAGAGTTGTGTAACTGAGATGTTATTTGGATTAGCAAAATCATAATAAAAGTAAATACTAAGGAGGATTGGTTCCTTGGCTTCTTGAAGAATGACTTCGTTAGGATTGTTTAAGACAATTAAAAAGAATAAGAATAAGACAATAAGAATAAAAATATGATTAGGGAGTCCTTCGCCGTTACCAAATGTTGACTGAATTAGTATACATATTTATCTTTCGTTAGAATCAATCATCACCAACCGTAGAATTGCATCTAGATCAGTGTTATCCCAAAAACTCCTTTTATCACTGGATACGGAAGTTCTCGACTACCAGATTATATTTGTCTGGATCACCAAGTAGTAGATCACTCAAAGTGTAACTCAATCGAATGCTTTAAGATTTGTGAATTTAGATTAATCCCAGTAGTTAAACTCTTAGATCAAGGTCCACTTGCTGATGTGGTCTTCACTCGTAATTGCTCTACAGAATCCCGCTGCAAGGTCTCACGATTTCTACTTGTGTACGAGTCAATGGACGACTACTTATCTCATAACTCAATACTAGCATTAAACTGATCAATAGATTAATCCAATTGTCTCACAGCCAACCCATCAGTTCTATCTGTCTCTTGGAAACAACAAACTCAAGTCTCATTTAAACCCATTCTCGTATTCATTCAAGCCATTTCAATCAAATCACGGTAGCAGTTGAGTCTTCTTGGCTAATAATTTCACGACAACAATTCAGGCAGACCACCAGCTTCGCTGCCTCACATCAACTCAACTCACCTAAAACTCATATTTGATTTCATACCAGGTCCAAGCAAACACATAGATCTCTCTTCTCTGCCATCTCGGAATCAAACCTATGTTTACATTTCTCTTCAACTCTTATTCTCTGCAACCATAACCCAACTCTCAACTTTTATCTCATTTCCATCTCCATCTCCATTGTTCTCTGCCAACAACAACAATAATCCCATATATCCATTCTCTTCCAACCATCTCGACTGTTAGCCCCAAAATTCGTCGGCGTGAACTAATTAGCAGCAACGCCTTCTTGGTTCAATAAGGATAAAGCTGAACTGTGTAATAACAATGCTAGAAACGACCTAGTTTTCCTAACTTTAGGTTAAGGGAATAGAAAATGGTGTCCCTTAGTGAAAACAAGTTTGTTCCAATAATTCTTGAGTATAATTCAGTGTCAGCCTCGAGTAGATGACATATCTGCCTTCAACAGTTTCTTGTTTTACGTGCACCATAGGCCTCTGTACTTCCGACGCCTCGAGCCATCTGTATCTAAGTCTGCCAAATAAACCCCATAAGCCTCTGCTTGCCTTCTTTGTGCTACACGACTCCAAGATACCTACAAAATGTAAAACCAAGCATAATATACACTAATACAAGAGCAATAATCAAGAAAAGCGCAAGAAATTGATAATCAAATGGTATATTTTAGGCTCCTATCAGTTTCATTCATACTTATATACGTACTACATAACTAACTCGTATATCATTACATCGTATTACATCTTCGAACGATCGTTAAAATAATTTTTTTAACATCCCATACGGAATATGAGAAACTTACGAAGAATGTTGTAATAAGCTTCGTATTCGAAAATCTTTCCTTTCCATCTTCTCCATTCCCCCCGATATCGCACAACAACCTCCGCATTGGTTTCACCCCTTAGTTGATATCGATTGAAAACCCGAATTAAAGCTATGAATTCTTCAACATGTTTTCGTATTGTTTGAAATTTATAAAACAAGGTCGAACAATCCCTGTTATGAGGATTGCATGTTTCGGTGCAGAAGTTTTCTTGAACTTTAGCCCAATAACTCATACTAACTAGACCATTTTGACGTCGTTCTTCACCCTTTTTTGGATAGAAAAGCATATGGTTTTTGCAAAGATCTAAATTTTCATCTAAAGTAAAATTAACACTAGGGAGTGCCACTTTTGAGTGAATATGTGATTTTTTGAGATGACTTAGTTGCTCGGTATATAAAGAGTAATGTTCCTAACGACTATATTTCTTAAAAAATTATGCAAATAGTTCATGGTTTGGCTGATTTTGTGTGTTACGAATCAGCTGAACCACCTGGAGCATTTCGCAAGTTGGCTTGTAATTGTCAAGTTTGGCTTAAAACTCATATTCCCATTTTTAGCCGAATCTTGGAACTAGCATATTAATAATAGTTGAGTTCATTTATAAAAGTTCCCATTACATAGCTTGTCCATATTACATCCCCTTAAATATCATTACATCATACTAAACTCAAATAACTTCACATCTAGTAGCTAAAACTATTAATCTCCACAGATAGCTCTTTACCGCCATTCGGCTTCAAGTTGTCTAAGGAATCTCAGGGCATATGTCTTCAAATAAGTATAACATAACTCGTGCTTGAATGTTGTTCCATCATGATGTATTCCCCAAAGAGATTGAACTCTAGCACTCTAAAAATGAAAGAATTGACAAGATAGTATGCACAACCAATAATACTCCATTCACAAGATAAAAGAACGTGTTCAAACACTCACTTTCTCTTCAGAAGTAGCTCTGCGATGATATCGCTTTACCCGATGGAGTATTCTAATGTATTCTCGCAACGTATATTGTAGCATTTCAAATCTTTCGGCTAATTCTAACCATTTACGGTTGTTAGGATTCCCATCTAATTCGAAATGAAATTCTTTGACTCTCTTCCAAAATATTGAATAACGTTCACGAGGCCTTTCACGGTAAGCTGAAATGGGCCTTAACAAGCATTACATCATCTTCAATGGTGAGTGGTTCCATTTGCAGCTAGAATTAGATAAAATTTGGAGGAAGAAAGAATTGGTGGAAGAAAATTAACTTAAGACATGCTTAGGTGGAGCAAAATGAGTTAGAGAGTGTCAAGTTTATATATAGAGAGGCACATCTATTATTTTTTTTTTTAAAATAGAATTTGTATTATGATCAGTTTCAGGTTTGGCTGAAATTTCAAATGTACAATTAGCCGAACTCCACAAAGACTCAGGCCATTAATATTTTTGTCAGGTTCGACTGATAACATAATTTTCGAATAAGCCGAACCTGACAGTCTTACTTGTATCGAAGGCTATTTGTAGAGTTTGGTTGTTTTGGAATTTCCATTATTAGCCGAATGTTAACAACGACTAGTTACTTTTCAAATAAAAGATGATTAAGATTCTTATAAAAGAGACTCCTCTTTTACCTTAAACATCCAACTATTATTGATTTCCACAAACTATTATTCATAAGTAACACGAGCATGTCTTACGTACACGAGTCATGACGAAAATAAACGCACTAGAAGAGTATCTGGGTACTTATTGTGTTAATATTCTGGGATATCCGGATGAAACCCACGAAGAGTTTTGGAATCGTATATTCTTAATATTTGTTGTGTTAGACGGTAACGGAAATGAAAGAAACTACGAAGGGATTAGGCGTAGGTACTTGAATCGTATATGGCCGAGGTGCGCAGGTTTTGGAGCTTATATGCGAGTTGTTATACAAGAACATACAAAATTGGCCTATGATGCGCATAAACAATTGGCTTGGACCCGATATTTCAAGAGTCGCGAAGATCATTCGAGTTTATGGAATGCTACAATTTATGGAAAGATATTGTTTTACTACTCTATTATTGAATTCATTTGCTATAATTTTGTATTCATTTGAATGTAATGCACTTTCAATTCAATACAATGCAAATTTACCTTAAATCCAATTGTATTTGAAATGTTCGGCTAGTAATTCAATTTTACAAAACAGCCGAACCTGACAATAATAGGAAAATATCCAGGTTTCTGTCAGGTTCGGCTGAATTTGAAATATCAATTATCAGCTGAACAACACGCTGATGCCTTTGATCATATAGGTTTACTTAATCATAAGAATTCATAAAATAACTTCATTTAATCGAAAAATCCTACATCTTTCATAGTGTTACATTAAAGGAAATAAAATAGATTATATCATTAGATTACACTTAAACACTTCATCATAAAGGTTGAAATCATAGGTACTTTCGTCCAAAATACGACAACAATCCTCATGCTTAAACTTTTTGCTATGGATAGTTTCATATCTTTCGAGAGCCATCACCCACTGAAAAAACAAATCAATTGTAAGTTTGTATGTTTGAAAACCATTTTTGATGAGCGACTTATTGATTGACATACTTACTCTTGTCACACTGGATTTGGTGGGATGAGCTTCCTTTACAACTTTCATTTCCTGTTTCAAAGCTTCCAATCGTTGAAATAACTTCTCGAACCTTTTCTTAATGATTTTGAACGTTCTATCATTACAATTTTCGTCTAATCTCACAAAAATCATAAACATACAGTTCCACCAAGAATCGGATGTTTGTTCCATGTTAATGTCTTGATCGACGTCTTGGTTACTTTGGGTAATACACACTCTATCATAGTCGTGTTTTGTGATTGTAACCCATGCTCTAACAATGGCAACATCTTCATCGTTAGCGTATGGGGTAACCATATTTAGTGCTTGAAAGGGATGGGTGAGAATGAGTTGGAAAGGGACGCCTGAGAATGAGAAAATGAAAGGGATAGGTGAGAATGAGAATAAAAATGAAAGGGATAGGTTTCCTTTTATAGATGAAAATGACCCAACGACTAGTTTAATTACCCAACGGCTTGTTTAATTAGTTTAATAACCTAACGACTAATTTAAACTTGGTCAAATTCAAAATTTAAAATTACTGCTTCAAAGGCAATGTTCGGCTAATAATTTAATATTACTAAATAAGCCGAACCTGACAACATTATGAAAAGTCCAGGTTTCTGTCAAGTTCGGTTGATTTAAGAAATTATACTTTTCAGCCGAACATTACTCTGATAACCATATTTTCATCTTTTGAAATGTTCGGCTAATAATTTTTTTTCAATTTCAACAAACTTGATAACATTATGAAAAGTCCAGGTTTCTGTCGGGTTCGGCTAAGAAATTACGATTTTCAGCCGAACATTACTCTGATAACCACATCATCTTTTGAAATGGTCGACTAATAATTTTTTTTTCAATTTCAGCCGAACCTGACTGAAAATAAAAAAAAACCATGAATTTAGTAAAGGTTTGGTTGTTTCGCAAAATTTAATTTTCAACTGAACATTTCAAATACAATTGGATTTAGGGTAAATTTGATATGTTCCTCTGAAATTAAACCCGTAATTAATTCATAAAATCTCAATTCATTAATAAACTAGTAAAGCATTAATGTTTACGTTGCCGGAAAGCAAACATAGTCTTAAAACAACTAAACCAAACTGAAAATAAAGTGTTAAAATATTCCAAATTGAGAATGATATAAATTCATTCACTTCCACGACCACTTCCACTTGAACAACCTCCACGACCCCCACGACCTCTTTTGGCACCATCTCGGCTTGAACCTTCACCTTCTTGGCGTGGCCTTTTACTCATCAACCTTGGTTCCTCTGGACTAACACCTTTGTTGATGATTCCATCCCACTTGTTGTAGAGGTATAGTTTTTCATCATATGACATAGGTGTTTTACAACTAAGTTTCTGCTTCATTGCCTTCAACATCTCCCTACACACCGCCACCTGATTTTATTTAAAACTCAAAGCTGAGTGACTACTTACTTTGATATTTGTAATAAAATAAAGAGTATAAATTGAGGGCACCGCTTACCATGATCCCAAGTGCCTTTGAAATATCATTGGAGATGGTCCTTGACTTCTTATTCGTCTCCACATCATCTTGATTTGACCTCTTAGCGTCCGCACGAGCTTGAACTTTTTTGTTAATGATGAAAGGATGAAAATTTTGCCTATACCAATCTATGTACCCCTCGACAACTTTAAGAGGATCCTCCCCAAAGGTTCCAAGAGATCCATATTAAGCTTATTCTCATCCAATTTGTTCCAAACCCCAATGTTTGGTTTGGGTTTGTAGATAAGAGTCCAATCTGAGGCAGTGCTCTTAGTTCCATTAGAAGAACCCTTTGGTAAAAACTCAAAATTAGCTTGCCCCAACGGTATCGTTTGGATGCAACCTAATTGACAAAGTACTCGGCGAGGATCATATATTATAAATCCACCGGGATAAAACAATGGTCCATAGTACATCCCAACACCCATTTGTGCATCCGGAAAAACTTTGTTGAAGGGTTCATCCTTCTTGTTATATGGGTAAAATTCAACGTCGCTTCCATCCAAACCGTCTAATTGAACTCTCAAACTTACAAGCGCCTCATTATTTTTACGCTTCTTGTCTTCCTTGGACTCATATTTGGCCGAAGTAGGCAATGAATCATTCGAAACAACTCCACTAGCCAAATTCAATTTCAGGAAATGATCATACACCCACACCTATATCAACAATATAAGAAAAATTCTCAAATTATTATGGAAATGTCACAAAGGAAAGAAGTCAAAGCTTAACATTTGGCTAACAATCGCATTAAAAGGGTTGGTCTCATAGACATTGTTCGCATGATAATTCATTGTTCTATATTAGAAGAACCTAACATTAATAATAATACACAATATACGCCAATTATTGTAGATTATCAAACAACTTTTATATCGTAGAGATTTACCTGAAGAATACTGAAATTGCCTCCAATGTTTGTGCTCGTTAACCTAGAGGTCATCGCAATGTTGTCTAGTAGGAAAGCAAGGGCAGCGGTTCCCCAAGAGAACTGGTTAAGGGTCGGAAGATCCTTTAAAAGTTGGAGATATTGAACCTTCACCTTGTTTCCTATGAGGTCGGGAAAGATAGTTCTCCCGAGAGTATACAACAAGTACGCCCTTGCAGTTCGGTTGATAATATCATTGTCCAAAACCAAGGAACCATGTCCAACTCTCGCCCTTGTATTTTCAAAATAACTCTTCAAATTAGCCAACTTGATATGCTTCAACTTTCTTGGTTTCACCCGTTGCCAAGGTCTTTGTTAACATTATCCACATCTTTCTTTGCACACGCGAACTCCAATTCCGTCGTGCCTTTACTCCAACCAAGAGTTTCTTCATCCAATAAATAGAGCTGGTCCCAATTCATTTCATAGTAGTTGGCATCGACGTTTTTCCCGGTAACTTGGAGGCCAGTAATTTTCTTCACATTATCGGGAGTGAATGGGAAATGAAAGGTGTAGGTATCTGGGCAAAATCTTTCACAAAAGGACGTTGTAACTGAATCGCATCCACTTTGTGCGTAGTGAATAGCCGGCCATAAACCCAATGCTTGTACTATAGCCACCACCTCGTCAACTTATCCCATTACATCTCAATTAGCATCCCTATGGTGTCTCAAAATTCTTATGGCATCCCAGTGATCACGATTCTCGTAGATTTTCTTCGCCCAAGACTCGGCGTAACCAATCAAGACCTCTCCTCCATCTTTCGAAAGCCCGTGGGGTAGGTTGTCCTTTCGAGGACGTATTAGTTTCTCCTCACTCGGAATGTGACGCCATGTATCCCGCCTTGTAGCAAGGATATTTTCTTTCTCTTTTTGTTATCGTGGTTCAAGGACCTCCTTTTTCCCTTTTCATTGTTGCTTTTGTTGTTGTGGTTCATCTTCTTGTTCACTATCACCATCATCATCTCCTCCTCCTACTCCTATTTATGGTACTTTTTCTTTCGTTTCTTTCGTGTCTTCCGACTCATCTTCTTCTCTTTGAATCTCCGGTTGTGGTTCACGAATTACAAGCGTAGTTCCCCTCTTACCGGTTCCCAATTTTCTGATGCGGCCTCCTCGTGGCTCGAGAGTTTTAGTAGAAGAAGGAGTTACCTCCATATTCCTTCTTTTATCTTTACCTTTGTTCCTAGCGCACATAAAGTGTAAAAACTAACTAGATTTGTGCCCGGTGCGTGACTTTTCATTATTGTCACCTTTATTTTTTTATTTGGTGTGGCAGGGCATTGGCCCCGCCCCGTCCCATCGTGATGGAACGGTTAGGTTTAAACCTTTTTTTTTTGGTTTCCTAATGTAGTCACGGTTTCTGAATATGGTAGGTTTAATACTAATGAATTCCAAATTGAATTTGGTTTTGATGTAGATCGTCGATTTGCGGTGTTGTCCATCCACTATAGGTGACATTGACTCGGTATAATTAAATATTGGTTGTAAACGAAGTGTATTAATTTTAAAACAAAAGAGCCAATATGGGAGTGAGTTTTTTTAACCCCTAGATATTTGCACCAATCAAATTATGCCAAATGTCCTCACCAGAACTCTCGTTTTACAAAAGCCACAAGAGCCTTATTTCGGCCAATAAGAAGCGAGGGTTTCCTCACCGTTTAACGTGAGAGCTTTATTTGTCTAGACCTTTAAGTCTTTAGATTAAGACCTCAAACACCAAATATTGGAAAATTATAAGTTTGTCTAATATTTGAAAAGAAATATAAAACCAATATTACAAGGTTCGGCTAATGTTGCAATAATCAAAAAGTTAGGTTGTCTCAAGATTTTGTTTTTTCAGTCGAACATTTATACTAGTGAAATATTGAAGGGCACTTACATTGTTCGGCTAAAATTAGAAATTATCGAATCAGCCGAACTTCTACTTAACAAATATTGATGGCCACAATGAAGTGTTCGACTGATTTTTCAAATTTCAATTTTCAGCCAAACTTCTACTTAACAAATTATCGATGGCATCAGTGAATGTTCGGCTGATTTTTGAAATTCCAATTTTCAGCCGAACTCTTTTTCAACTGTTTCAGAATAAGGAACTTTAAATGTTCGACTGATAATTCTATTCAACGCATACAAAAAAAATCATCCGAACTCAGCATGGAAATTGAAAAACCCTAACTTTTTTTCTCTTCGATTTAACCCCTAAATCTCAATCAAATGCAAGGAAATAAAATACGGGTTAGTGGGAAATACCTTCGAATGTACATATTGATGTTTGGTTCTGCCTCTCCACCTTCTCATTCTTCTCCTAATTTAATTTCGGGTTCCACTCTTTCAACTTCTTCTTGTTCTTTTTCACTTATATTCATCGATTTCTTGTGGCCGGTAGGATTCTTTGTACGAGTCATCTTGTAGGTTTGTAGTTGTGTATAATCGACGATTAAAGTTTTATGAATCGACGACGATGAAAATCAAAATCGGGGTTTCTTTCTTCAAATAGAAAAGAGAAGAAGAATAAGTGAAAAAGAGAAGAAGAATAAGAGAAGAAGTTATGACTTTGGTTTTGTAACTGATTTTTTAATTTTATTTTAATTAGGATTTAATTTTATAACTGATTTATTAAGGATTAATTATAACTAGAGGGTATTTTAGTAATTCAAATAATTAAAGGGTATCTTAGTAATTGACATACCCTTTAGGCATCGCTTATAACCCATCATAGATAGCCTAAGTGTTTTTTACGCCCATTAGAAAATCTGTATGTCCAAAAACATGATTCATCCTAAAACCCCCTAAAAATGAAAGAAATTTTACTTCTTAACTTTACCCATGTCGAGGCCATAAACCCGACTAATCCTAAAAGCTGATTAACCAAGTTGAGGCCCATCGGCGGTGATACCTATTCTTGGACTATGAACCAGCTACCTAGCTAGGATATCAAACCTGACACTTTGGTCCTGGGTTTGGGCTTTTCTAATGCAGCTAAACTGAATGATAATGGGTTTGACTTTGACACCTAGGCTATCTAATATCTATATCCTTCCAATTAGAAGTCCACACCGTACTAATAATACCAAATTCAAGTAGGTTTTTTCGTAATTATAAAATTTTACATGGATCATAAAGAAAAATCAAGTGATTATTTTTTTTATATTTAACGATAGATAAAGACCTCCGAAAATAAAAAACTAGAAGAATAACAAAGAAAAGATCCATCCATCCAGAAAAGGCGTTCGCGTTTCGGACCTCTGAGTTTTTATCACTCGTAGTCGTCTCTCTCTATATCTCTTTTAGGGCTTCTTCTCTTCCTTTCTCATTATCTCTCCCTAACTGCGTATATTGTTGTTGTTTTTTTTGCCTCCGAAGAAGAGATTTCTACACTTTTTAGATCCCTAACTGTAAGTATTACCAGTTTCGAAAACGAAACCCTAACTTCTCAAGATCCGTGTTTTTCTAATAGATTTTTGTTTTGATGATAGTGAGTTTGGTTGTGGCTGTTGTTAATCAAACAATGATTATGATTTTTTATTCTTAAATTCCTAACATTATCTGAAACTACAGTTCGATAATTACCACTGACTTTTAGGGTTATTAGTGTTTATTCACTTGCGATTTGTTGATTGGTTTCAGTTTATATTTTTTATTTTTTTTTGCTCAGCTGGAATTGATTTCTTTTTGTTTTTGATTTGTAGGTCAATCATGGGCGATGAAGGAGACAAGATATGTCCTCTATGTACCGAAGAGATGGATTTGACTGATAAGCAATTGAAACCTTGCAAATGTGGTTACGAGGTTGGATATAGATTTTTTTGTGTGTGTTTGGATTAGATAATTGCAAACAGTATGGAGTAGTAGTTCTTATTCTTGTCTTGTTTCTTTAGTTATGCGTTTGGTGTTGGCATAATGTGATGGACATGGCTGAGAAGGATGATATGGAGGGAAGATGTCCTGCATGTCGCACTCCCTACGACAAGGAAAAAATTGTAGAGAAGACAGTGAGATTTGAAAGGTGATTTTTTATAGCATTACAGCAATTTTTGGTTAAATTGGGAAAGCTCATGATGTGCTCACTTCCAAACAGGTCAATGGCTGAGAACAATTCAGACAGAAGATTAAAGCCACAGAAGGGGAAGCCTAAATCATCTGATGGAAGGAAGAATCTTAGCAGTGTCCGAGTTATTCAGAGGAACCTGGTGTACATAATCGGGATACCTTCTAGTTTAGCTGATGAGGATGTGCGTATCTCCTCCACATATGCTCTTGCTCTGACCCCTCTCCACATCAATTTCTAAATGAGTGGTTCAGCTTAGATAGTCTTTTCCGCTACATCAGTATCTGCTTGAGTTATTGAGTGGGTTCAAGTGTTTCCAATCAGTTTGGTCTTACATTGTTTTTTAGTGTTATGACGTATTTTTATGGTTCTGTGCAGCTTCTCCAGCACAAGGAGTATTTTGGTCAGTATGGAAAGGTTATGAAGATTTCTATGTCTCGAAATGCCGGAGGGTCCATACAATATTCTGCAACCAACACTTGTAGTGTGTAAGTTCACTGGCTTTAATTGCGATTTTTTGCCTTCTTTTTTTTGGGTCTTAATGGCTATAATTTTTTGAAATAGCCGCTATCAATTGTTAATCTATCTCCTTTTTGCTGTTCTCCTCCCCCTTAAATATGTGGTTTACTGAACTTTTATCCTATAGTCGATTTTTGGGGGATTAAAGTGTGTTTCATGCTCAAAATGTAATTTACATTCAGTTCTGTTATTGGTGCTTGCAGATATATTACTTACTCAAAAGAAGAAGATGCGGTCCGGTGTATACAATCAGTGCATGGCTATGTCCTAGAAGATAAACCCTTAAAGTAGCTCAAGCATTATTTGTCATGTATTATGCATAACATAGCAGCATGTATCATCTTGACACCTGTTTGTTTTTTCCTTTGCAGAGCGTGCTTTGGAACCACAAAATATTGTCATGCATGGTTAAGAAATACGGTAAATTGAGATCTTATTGTGTTCTTTTTCTTGGTAAGGGAAAACAGCTTTCGCAGCAGAGCACTAATTGAAAGCTTCTCTTCGTTTTCCAGCCTTGTAACAATCCCGATTGCCTGTATTTGCATGAAGTTGGCACCCAAGAAGATAGTTTTACGAAAGATGAAATAATCTCAGCATATACCAGGTACAGTTGCATATGCTGAACTATGTGGTGTTATCTATTTGTAGTTTCTGACCAAGACTCTCTGCTTTTTGTATGTTTAATGTAATGGTTATGAAGTAGTCAGTAGAAGAGAATGATGAGGCTACTTTAGGTGGGTATAAGTGTCTTGTAACATGATTTACACTCAGATGACCCTGTTTATCCTTAGTATCTAGTTTCCAGTCTTATATCAATAAGGTGCACTCGTGCAATCCCGCCCACGAGATGGTAGATGATTAAGTCTAGTAATTCCATTTCCCTTGAAAGTGATATAGGATGTGGGCAAGCAAACATTTTTCGTGTATCTAACTGTTATTACGAGACATTCTTTGATTATTTGAGCTATTTTTCTTAATTTAAGTTACCCGTAATGTGTATTCCTGTAGTCCATCCGTTGTGTGAAAATTTACGTTCCATATCACTATGATATGGGATGTGTTGCAAGTACTCTTTACCTTTGCAAGCTGTTTTGAATTTCTATCTTTTCCATTACGTTTAATATTAATACTGGAAACTATTTGAGTACTCATAAACCTACTTTTGAAAAGAGTAGCGAATACCATTCTTGATAATGTCAGAAAACTTAGTTTGCTTCGCCTGATTTAACTTGTGAAGTGGTTCACGCGGAATTTTTAGAGTTTAGTGTAATCATAATGCTCTGAAGGAATTAATGCTGTTTAAGGTATGTCTTAAAGTAACTTTATTGTATTAACCATCTTCAATTTTTGTAGGAGTAGAGTTCAACAAATAACTGGCGCTACAAACAATTCTCTGCGGCGTTCAGGGAATGTGTTGCCTCCTCCAGCAGACGAGTTAATCAATATCAGTGCACCTACTTCAGAAAAGCCTATTCCTATAAGTGTCTCAAATGTATGAAAAGATTATATGCTGTTTCATCTGTTTTGTTTGTTCTTATATTTTTGTTCATGAAGAAGTGCCATGCTCTTTTGACAGAAAGTGTGAGAGTGGTTAAAGTTTGAATGTTTTGAGTATTGTATATATTTTTATTCAACATTTGTTCTGATTACAACTTGGTTTTTACTGTAAACCAGAATTCTTCAAGTCTTGGTAAATCTTCGCCCCCCAGTGTGCCAATTGTGTCCCCTGGAAGATCTGTCTCTCTTCCAGCAGCAGCTTCTTGGTATGATCTTCTCTTTAGACTATTTTTGTTTTGTTTTGAGATGTATTGGTTCTGAAAGTTATGAATCCTTTCTCAGGGGATTGCGTGCTTCAAATGGACGTCCACCTAATATATCATCAGATGGTTCAACTGGGTTTACTAAACAAAACTCTGATGGGTGTGATGATTCGTTCCCTCCCATGGTTTCAAGCACAATTAAGACTTCTAAAGTGCATACTGATGTAGGAAAGAAACATAGTGGCACAGAAAATAATCATGAGGTACATTCTAACGATAGATCTGGGTTCCTGGAAAATCGCAAACAAACTGTAGCTAGAGATAAAACTACAACCGATAAACCAGAGGAGGTTGCCCGAGATGCATTTCCTCCTCTTACAAGCTGTCCACCTTTATCTGAGAACAGGGATGTAGGCGTTGCAAAGCCATTAAAAAATTCTAAAGCACCTAATAAGAAAGCTAGTACTTTGGCTTCTGGCAAGGGTGTGAGTGTTGTTATCGATGAAGCAACTCAGAGTTTATGTTCTGGGATTTCTTCTATAGCCATTGGTAGCTACACTGGCACAGGAACTTTTAAACCTAATGGTCCAGTCTCTAATCACATTTCATCCGGTTTACCTGCTAATTCACTTGTTGTGAGTGAAATTGCCAGCCCATCTGATGACATGTCTGTTTTAAAAGAACCACCTAGTAGGGTTTCAGAGTCTAAAGGACAAGTACCATTAGTTCGGGGTAGTGAAGCTCAAGAAGATGTGCAAGATATGAATAGGCAAACTTCGAAGATTCCAGAAGTTGGTGGGAACTCTTTACATTCGTCTTACTCATCTGATCTTCTTCATGCTCTAAATAGTTCCAACGGGAATAGCTGGGAAGGTGACAGCAGTTTCCCTTTGAGCAATCATTTCAGTGTTGATAATACAACTGTGCGGACAGATGTCAGTGATGCTTCACTCCTATCTAGATCGAATGAGCTGTTATCATCTAATGGGTATTTTGAAAGCAAGGTCAGCAGTTCTTCTATCATGGGAAGGACTTTTGGTCATTCTAGACACTCATTAAATGTTGAACCTGTTGGTTACTCAGGAAGTTGTAATGATAAAGGAGCTGGTGCTCCGAAAAATAATACTGTGGATATGGGTGAAAGTAGCATAATCTCAAATATTTTTTCTATGGACTCTGATTCGTGGGATGTTTCATTGGCATTACCTCACAATCTTGCTCAATTGTTTGGTGAAAGTGAGCATGGCTCTCTCTCTGGTGCATTAAAAGTAAAAAACAGCAACCAATCTAGGTTCTCATTTGCAAGACAAGATGATTTTACAAACCAAGTACCTGGCTTGGAGCCTTCTTCAGGCAGCAATGGTTATATGGGCAACTACCCTACTTATCAGAGTTCTATGGCAAACGGAGACTTATACATCGAGAAGCGTCAACCAGGTTTTTCATCCTACATTTTGGAGGAATCAGACATCTTTCCTGGTGGACAATCACTCACTTCACCAAGTAAGCTCTCTCATGCACCCATTTGAAAACCTGCTATATATTTTTCCATGTTCATACTGTTAGCTGGTTACTAAAGAGGGATTGAAATTTAGTTGTCATAGTCGTCTTGGTGCTGTCTTATATCTTTTTACTGTTAAGGTATTTTAGTTGCATTAAAATTAAGATTTGGTTCTTCGAAGAATGTCATTCAAAACCATGTGCATCATTTAGTGATCGTTACTGGTGCAGAGTGTAAGTGCCTGAAATCACGTATGTATCCTTGCTCTTGTAATTCAAGGTAGTTGTGGCTTCTTGCTGAATTACAAGTACTATCAACTTATGCCTAGTGTTGTACAAATCAGAAATGAGGTGTCCTTAAAAATATTCTAGTGGTCCATAATTGGTGTCCATATTTAAGAGAGCAATAACTCTTCTTCAATTGCTTTTCTTAAGATGGAGGATCCAAGAGTGCTGGTTTGGCTTTGTTTGGATGAGGAGCATTGATTGGGATTCTTACATTGTTCCGTGTCTTCACCCATTCCCGTTTAAACCTTTTCTTACTGTAGTGGTATAAAATGTATATCTGACAGCACTTTGTAGTAGAAGGATGCATCTCTATCACTTAATGTTGATGATTTCAGGTTAATGCACCTTGTCAATTGCATATCAAAACTGTGAACCAATTATCTTGGTCTCTTATATTAAGTCCAAGAGGACTAGTCTTTGCTTAGACGTCTAGCATGGTTCCCAATGCCCCTATTGAATTGGATATCTTTTGACTTTGGGCGTCATGCACCTTGTCATTAGCATCTCTAGACTGTGAACCAATTATCTCTATCACTTATTTTGATGATTTTAGGTTAATGCACCTCGTCAATTGCATATCAAAAAACTGTGAACCGATTATCTGGTCTCTTACATTAGGTCCAAGATGACTAGTCTTTGCTTAGGCGTCTAGCATGGTTCCCAATGCCCCTATTGAATTGGATACCTTTTGACTTTGGGCGTCATGCACCTTGTAATTAGCATCCCCAAACTGTGAACCAATTATCTCGATCTCTTATATTAAGTCCAAGATGACTGTTCTTTGCTTGGACGTCTAGCATGGTTGCCAATGCCTCTATTAAATTGGATATCTTTTGATTTTTTGTGTCATAAACAATATAAATACTTACGTTCTCTGATATTCTTCCTAACAGTATCAAGAGCTCCAATTTCTGCACCTCCTGGATTTTCGATTCCCAGCAGAGCAACACCTCCAGGATTTTCTTCTCAAGATAGGCTTGACACTCTAGATACTGCTTCTGGTTTGTACATTTTCAAATTCTTTTCATACAATTTATACTTAACTATGGTTCTTATGTGTTACATATTTTTTTCTCCAGGAAATCATTCTTTTGAAGGTTCAATGTTAAGAAATCAGTATTGGAGTCAGCCAAATGGGAACCCTGTCAGTCATGAAGATATTGAGTTTTTTGATCCTGCAATAATGGCAGTTGGCAAAGGGCTGCTTCCTAATGTGATTATTAATGGCTCAGTTCCAGACATAAAGTCAACCTTCTCTCCGCAGGATGATCCTAGAATTCAGCAACTATTAATGCAGCAATCCATATCTGCACAGCAGAATTCAAGATTTTCGGATCAATATGAGAACGGCAATAGATTTTCTTCTCGTAATGATGTCTATAGTGTTATGCATTTGAGAAATCAAGAGCAACCCTCCTTTGTGCAGTCATCACTGCACTCTAGAAATGCTGCTGCTCATATTTCTAATGGTCATTGGGATGGAGTTCGGAATGAGTTTCAAAGCAGAAATGACCTTGTCCTGTCAGAGCTCCTTAGAAATGAGAATACACTTGGATTTAATAAGTATTTTCTTGGTCACGAGGATCTGACGTACCGGATTCCTAGTTCAGGTGATCTATACAATAGAGCATTTGGAATGTAACTTTTTTATTTGCTTGAAACTAAATTGTTTCGAGCCAAGATCTGGCATCCCGGTGGTGGATGTAGCATGAAGTGTGATCAATCATATCTGTGTAGCCCAGCCGCTGTTTCATTGCTCATGGAGTGGGTTTTAAAATTCTATACCTGGTCCCATCGTGCAGTCATTACTTTGTTCTGGAAAATCTTAAAGGCTTGAGCTAAATTGGGTATTCTGAGCTATTTGATCACTTGGTTTTTGAGGTACCTGCAGGTTAGGATTTCCATCTATCGTTCATCTCTACTTCCATTCTATAGTGTATACGAAGTTTCAAGAGCCCTTCTTGATGCTTTATTGTTATGTAGGGAAAGCTGGAAAAAGGATTATGCCTTGACAAAGAAGTTTGACTGAAATGCTGTGCGATTGACAACTGGAAAACTCTCGTGATTGAAGGGGCTGAAGTCAAGTTGGAAAACCGAGATAGGCCACCTTCATGCACAAAGCGGCCATAAAGTTTCGCCCAAGGCCTCTAGGTTTTTCATCTATTTTTAGATACATTCCATTTGCACCCATGTGTGGGGCTCTTATGAAGAGTAGTGGCTGATGGCAGTGGATGATTTCCAAAAATCCTATGAGAAGACCTTCCTTAATGATAGCGAGAAATAGTTTTCCTTAATAGAAGGTTGTTTGCATTTCTAGTTGGTTTTCTTATAATGATCGATGTGGATATAATTCTCTCTAGTTATCCTACAAAAAGAATTTCTTTTGGCCATTCGTAACCGGAAAACCTTTTCAATATTTCAGAAAACGGGCAAACATACAAGTGATAACATATAAACTTCTTTAAGTGACCACTCAATATCAACAGCTGAACGGATTCCCACTCAACTAAATATTTTAAGTCCTTTGATGAGCCCTATCCATCCGTTATTCACAAGCAACTTCTTAGAGATGTGAAGCGGGAGGATAGAGCTGAAAATAAAGAAGATAACCCATCATTGATGGAAAGGCTGACAACTGAAAAGCTAGTTTGTTCACATGCTTATTCCTACTGATTAGGGAAACTGCGAAAGGGTAAGGATTCTATGGTGACAGTCTGACAGATTATAGCTTCGTATTTTGACTGGGAATGTGATGACTCATGTTTACTTTTGAGGAGATATTGTAGGCAAAAGAACCCTTTCAAAACTATGAAAAGCCAAGGTAATCACATTGATACTGTTGCAGGCTGGGAAAATATGTGTACGAGTGGTTATGACTTTTTATATAGACGAATACTAAACCATCTCCTTACGTTAAAAACACAATTTTTTTGTCCCTTCCACCAAGGGAATCAAGCCTCGCCCCCCTAGCACGGCATGATAGAGATGGGTTGCAGATTTCACAGTCGACCTTTTCAGGCCTAAACTGAAAGTGCTTGGATAAAAGAAGCAATAGAGACTATGCAGCAACTTACAATGATGAACACAGTCAATAAATCAAACTCATACATCACTCATTATTAGATCCAGTTCATAAGTTTTGATCTTGTAATTAACAGTTCCTATTACAATTGATACGGATATATCAGGCTTGGTATATTCTATTACTATATATATATATATTTACTATTGTTTCTGATAAGTGATAACAACCACCTGGAAGAGACAAGCACGCACACGGCAGCACTCTCTCCCTCGGGATTAAGCTGGTTATCTGAAATCCAACCTTATAGAGATTTTTTGTGGTTATACAATTAAATGTTTACAACCACTTACTTTAAGTGCAGCATAATATGATTTCGAGGGTCTAAGAGATATAACTAGAGTAAGAAAGGGATACCCTAGGATGTCTGATTGTTTTAGCCAAGTTACCCAGATGTATTGAATATAAAATCCGATAGATTTTAGTAGCTCTTCAGAATTCAGATCCTGTTGGTATTCGGAGGAATTGTAGCTGAAGAAGAGAATCCTGATGATGCTGCGGCAGCGAATAAAGGCATTGTGGCAGTGGGCACAAACGATCCATGAAGTTGCATGGACTGACTCACCAGTCTAGGCAAATCTACATCCGCCCTTCTACCAATTGTTCCTCCCTGCAATTAGAAGCCATACTTTTGTTGGTTAATGTCCTGATACTATAGAAGAAAAAGAACTAAAAATAAAAGCAGAATGACCTCGAGCAAATTTCCTAGTGAAGTTTGAAACCTGTTTATAACCTAAGCTGATCAAATACTTCACTTGAATCTAGCAATGAAGCCGAGCAGGAGTCTAAAGGCTGCAGTTATATGCAAAGAGGAACAGTGTATATTTAAGGACATCTAATTGTGACAATGCTAATACTCTCTGACACTCAAGGTTGACAAGTGTTATCTCTATAAGCTTGGAAGGGGCGAGGCACAAAGCAGAGTATTAATTGCTTTTCATACCCTTCTACTGGAGAGTAGGAACAAAAACAGTCACACCAAACAAACTAATTACCTCATAATTAACAAAGAAATTGGAAGGTATGCCATTCCAGAAAGCAGGGTGCTCTGATGACATAACTCGACCATTCGGCGTTTGAACACACAGAGTTGCTGCAATAGGGTTGTCCATCTGAAAAAGCACGGTAGACGGTAAGTTTTGCAGCTTTTACATAACAAACTGAGGCTCAATTCAATATCCACTTGAATGGCAAAAGTTACTCAACTTTTGATATACATGAGCCATCATAAGTAAAGAAACACAACTAAGTCTCATATTTTTTATCAAGAAATTTGAGCCTTTGAGTACAGCTAGTGATTAAGCTCAAATCTGAACATATGCTCTATGCTCAAAGTTGTTAACGGATGCACAAGCAGAGAAATGTTATCTAGGTATTCATGAAGTGGTTATTTCTTGTATATTAATAAGATATTATATAAGTCTTAAAAAAGTTGTATGGTAATTACCCTTGCTCTCTTAGCATCATGTGTACCGAAAGGGGAGTAACCAATCATATTGCTTCCACATCGTCCATCAGCAGAAGGGGTAGACATCCGTAAGTTCAGGTCAAGGTTGTAATTGGAGCCTGATTTATATAAAACAACGTCCATTTTAGAAGATTAACAAAACATAACAAAGTAGAAAAAATTGATGTTCAGATCAACTAATACCTGCTTCGTCGATCTTGGGATTTATCTCCCCTGCATAAGTACTTGGCTCAAAATTGGTGACTGCTTCTCTTCCGTTACATCTGATAGCTGCTTTGTCATAAGCCCTGAGTCCAAAAACCAAAATGTAGACTTGTGTTGGAAGAAACCTTAATGTAATAAATTCTGTATACGAGATAACAAAATCATGATCTGCAAGACCTTGCAGCTTCTATTTCGTTGTCGAATAGCCCAAGATATATATACCTGCACGCAATCATTACATTCTCATCTATGAAAGGTTCTCAAATCTTCTTGTATAGGCATCTTAGAATTGATTAGAGCCTAGTATAGAAGCCTGATACCCATTCTGGAGATTCTATGTTTGCGAAAGTTGTATAATTTATCTTAAATGTAATTTTTTCCTAGTTATTAAGTAATAAAGGTCTTTCTTACTTCTTGCCGAGAAATTGTCCCATACGAGCTTCCCATCTACCGCACTTGTGAAGCGTCACCCCTCTATATTTTGACGTGCCCCTTGAGAATCCTGTGCTATGACGACGAAGTATGTGAACAAATTCTTCCTTGGTTAAGTTATTCATCTGAAGATCAGTTAAACGAAGATACAATCCAATCAGATTACACCCAGCATCAAAATAAAAAAAACAAATCACCACTGAACCTATAAGTACTTATCCAATCAGATGATGGTAAGCACCTGCTTCATATCGTCATCATAATCACTAAGATTAAAGTTAATATCAGCTTCAACTCCTCTAAACTTAATCGCTGCTCGGTCATACGCTCTGAAGCCATGAAACCAAATCACTTAAAAAAAAACATCTACTTAAAAAGTCAAATCAAAAATAGCCTAACATTTGAAATCAAATTTCACCTTGCAGCAGCATGAGCAGTATCAAATCCACCTATAATATTAGGGAATCATCAAACACATGAAACAAGTTCATCTTTCTCACTAATTAACAACAAAATTTCTTATCTGACACAGACACAGATAAATTTAAGTGTAGAGATTAATTAATAAGTCTTTACCTAAATAAACTTGTTTCCCACAATCCCTGTTATAAGACCAAATTAAAAAAAAAATCTTAATGCCAGTAATAAAAAGCTAAAACTTCTTCGAAAATCAAACATAATTAGGTCTAATACTAACCAGATATGAGATTCCCATCTGCCAGTTCTTCGATAGAATGTAACTCCTCTATACTGAGAACTTCTAGACCTAGGTCCTCTTCGACTCTTCCTCACTTGAGGTTGTTGCTGTTGTTGTGGTGGTGGTGGATGAATTACTTTCATCACTACCTCTTGTTTATGATGATTTCCACCACTAGCAGCACCAACAACAGTTCCACGGTGGTGAGAAGAAAGATCCATCCAGTGCGATTGAATCGAAGACTCAGAATTTGGTAAAAACAAATTAAAACCATTAGAATCACCATTGCTAACAGGAAATAGCTTCTTAGTTACGAAACTTGATTGTAATAAGCTCAGATTTCCCGCCAAATCATCGTCATGAGAATCTCCGATTTCAACTCTATTAACAATAACATCAACATCCTTCTTTAGTATACCAAAATCCAACGCTAAAATCTCATTTCCGTTACCATTTCTACCACTTAGATGATTATGATTAATATGAGTTGAACATGAATCTTCTTCTCCACCATTACTTGAATATGCTGTTTCAGCATTCACTACTGATGATGAATTCGATGTTCCTGATGAATCATCTATCACAACTTGCTGAACTTTTCCAGAACTACTTCCTTGCTGTTTCACCATTAAAACTTCATAAGAATCACAGTCCATCACTTCTTCAGTGATTCCAACGTTAAGATCAAACATCATTCTTCCTTTTGTTAACGGATTCACCAACAAGAACCACCAAAAATACTCTTCAATGAAGAGAAAAAAAAATAACTCCAAAAAAAACTAATCAAAGTCGCGTAAACTCGATTAGATTAAGAATCCAAATCAGATTTATCAGAGTTTAGAGTAACAAAAATTGATCCAATCTTATTTCTAGTAACAGTAACACTGAAAAAAAATCATAATCAGATAAATCAGAAGAAAAAAAAGAAAAGAGAATCAAATTTGAAGAGAGAGCACTAGTAAAAAAAACTTAAGAATAAGAGAAATGAAATGATATTTATTTGAGTCTTTCATGAGTCTTGATGTAATCAAGACCGTCAAATTATGGAGACGAGAGTATTGAAGAAGACTTTTGAAATAAAAATCATTGGATTTGTTTTGATAGGGTGAAGACACGTGGCGAATATCGGTAGGTACGATACTTCAATAAGTGGGGCTCATTAAATTCATGATGCTATAAATAGGAAAAAAGTAGTATACCATAAATAAGTAAGATTATCAACGGCTAGGATTATCTGATTCTTTTCTGATTTAATTATTATTTGATTTGATTGATGCTCTTAAAGTTGAAAAAGATGGGGATAATTTTTTTGTTAGTGAAATACTAAAATATCTTTGGTTTTTAATTATTTTTGTTTCCTTATTTGTCTGACCCAAGGGAATCGAGAGGGCAAAAGCCGTACACGTCGTTAGCTGCCCTAATTGGACCAGCTGTTACATTACTGCCTGCCCGGAGCTGCCCTTGTCGGACTAACACACTCAATTAAAAAAACTTGCCTGCCTTCGTTTTTCTCTATTCCCATATCGGGAATGTTAATGCCAAATGCTTTCGACGTTGCTGCAGTTTTTAATTGGTGGTGGACTATTTAGGGGAAAATGTTCAATTAAGAAAGCAGTATACTGGAATATGATTATTTCATTTAATAACTGACGATTTCTTGACTTGGTTAGGGCTGCCATGGTTCGGTTCGGTTTGGTTTTTGTCCTAACCATTATTAAAATCGAGAGTCTCGGTTTTGAGAATCGAGTGTCACCATTAAGCTTTTTGGTTCGATTCGGTTTTAACCGTCCCGGTTTCGATTTTTTCGGTTTTATCCGATTATTTTCATATTTTTTTTTAATAAAACAACCAACTCATGTTTCATTCACACATTATTCCTTCCTAATCCATTTCTACAATTTTTTTCCTATCTAATATTACTACCGATCTACATATTTCAAACCAAGATCTGAAGATCCCTTTTAGTTTTTTTCTTTACATATGATATTTTTCACACACATTATACCGACCAGCACACAAAATGACACAAAATGACAAGAGGACAATGCAACCTAGCTATTTGCTTCACAAACTAAAGAATCAACAAATAGCTTCTTGTAGACCACTGGCAGTAGCCGATTAGCTTCTTGTAGATCACTCACAGTAGTCTGCAAAACACACACAACATTTCAAACAAAACGAACAGAATAAGTGACATAGAAGACCTGCATATCGGAGAAGAATAAAGTTGAAAACAACTAATGTCATAAATATGATGGAAGTATATCATCCACAGTAAGCACAATGAAATTCTACATGAACTTAATGTAATAAGAAGCTTAATAAGTAATAACCACACTATAACTGTAGGATCAAAAAATCTATACAAAGATATCAACTGCCATCTTCTACTTTATTTTGCTCATTTTTGGAAGTTTTAACTGCAACAAGAAAGAAGCCAGCTAACCTAGTAATCGTTTTAACCACATAAGGAATAATGCTATTTATAGATTTTTTTTCTTCTAATTGTGATATTAGGTTCCAGGAGAAGTATATCACTCAGCACTCAGCAGTATACCCGCTTCATTACTAGATGAAGCTACAGAACAGAAGTAGACATGATTGAAATAGAATAAATAACAATTTTCTTACCATGTCAATGACAGATTGGCTAGAAAGAAACTCAAATACCCCATCACTAGCAATCACAAAGAATGGATTTTCTTGTGTGAGCTCCAATGTAGATCACTGACAGTAGCCGAATAGCTTCTTGTAGATCACTCACAGTAGCCTGCAAAACACACACAACATTTCAAAAAAAACTGAGAAACCCCCAAAATCTATAATCTCAATCACAGATCTATAAATACAAGAAAAACCCACAACACTTTAGACAATAAAAAACCAAGATAATCAATAAAAATGGAAAAAAAGATCATATTTTGAGATTCAATAAATAAATTCAAAACCAAACCCATTCTCCACAGAAGTAGTACTCTTAGAAGCAGCAGAGAAATGTATGGATCGGAAGAGAAGAGAGAAACTAGCAGAGAAGAGGGAAGAAATGTATGGGTCTCTCTCTGCAAATCCAACAAAAAATCATCAAACCCATTAATAGAAATCACTAAGAAAAATTACTTCTACAAATAAAAATTCAAAACTAGTGTCAATAAACATACTTCAAATCTAGGGTCACGCTTTTAACCGGGAAGATCATACACTTTCCTACTCTTAACAACCACACTCTTCTCCTCCACTTTCACCATCTTCTTCTTCACAGTTTTTGTTGGAACCTTTACAGATTTCTCTGCAGATTTTTTGAGTTGATATTGTTCTCTCAAGCTTAGATCATGATATTGAGTGTGGTGTTTTTATGATGGTAGAGCTGCAGAAGTGAGTGAAATGGAGAGAAGAGAGAGCGGAGGAATGAGACAGAGAGAAGACTGAAGAGAGAGCGGAGGCGGAGCATTAGGGTATAAGGGAGGTGTGCAGAGAAGACTCAAGAGGGGAAGAAGAGAGAGGCGCAGGAAGAAAGAATGAAACAAATCTAGTTTTTTTCTTTTTATATACTAGGGTTAGAGATCAACGGCTAAAAACCCTCTGAATCCAATGGCTATTATTAATTGGTTTTTTCGGTTTTTTTGATTCGGTTCTAGGGTAGGACCAAAACCGAACCTAGATTAATTGGTTTTTTTTTCGTAACCGTTCATCGCCATTTAGATATTCGGTTCGGCTCGGTTCGGTGCGGTTTTACCGATTTTTCGGTTTTTTGTGCAGCCCTAGACTTGGTCCGAAACTACTAAAGCCAATAGATCCTTTGCATGTGATTCAAAATTTCAATTTTTTGATCTACTAATTTTATCATTCTGGGCATCAAGAGTATAAAAGAATTGTGACTTACAAAACTAACAAATAAGTTTTTTTTTTTTTGAATATACAGGAGGGTATAACAAAAAAATAACTTAGATACAACTCTCGGCATCGATATAACACCGCTGAGACTGCTCTAGAGCTCCGAGCAAACTTTGATATAACACCCGATGAGGCCGCTCAAAACATGGTTAAAATAGTTCAAACATTCTTCTGACAGGCTATTAAATACTTCCTAATTATAGTATTTTGAGCTCCTCCAGATCATCATCTTTCCACTAAATATCACAACAGACGATATGTGCGGTAGTGCATATGGGTGATTAGTGGAAATCACATTCTGAACATGTGCCTACAACACCTAATCCATTTAAAGTCAAAAGATCATTTGATCCGACGATTTACTTAACTTTATACCCAGTCTCTCTTCCTTAAAAAAATCATACATCCTACCTTCATTCATTGGTCCACGTTTACCTGTACTTGTAGATGTTAATATCTGGCGATAACATTATGAAATGATTCTTTTTAACTCATGTAGTACATGTAGTAATGTAGTACTGTTGTGTGTAATTTTACAAGAAAGATATGATGAAAACGGAAATCAATATGGTTTTGTCCTTTTTCGTGATTTATGATATCGGTCCAACGGATATGCCTACTGACACTTTTTCTAACAGCATGAATAACATGTGCTTTGAGGCATAAACAATGTGTGTTTGGTACGGGTTCACCAGTGCGAATTACCACAGTTACCACTGCCTCGTCAAATAATATCCTTTCAAACATCTCAACATAATCAATAATTGAGCACTTGAAAAATCTTCTTAGTATAATTTGAAGATTTGGAGGGATCATTTAGACTACATACGACGAATTTGTGGATTGATCTAGGATTTTCGACAAGTTTTACGTTAATAACTATGTCAATGAATGCTGCGCTAGCTGAGGTTCATATCTTTTGAAGATTCAGATCACACGGACAACACGCCTGCATCAGGAGAAAAGCGAAAATTTAACAGTGACTTCAGATTTAAGCAAATGGTTATTAACTCATTAAACAATAAGAAAAGATGATATGATGAATTGATGACTATGTTTTATAGGTGAAATTCTTGGATTATATGTCACTCAATCTTCCTCTCAAGCCTAACCCCCTAATCAATGTTGATTCTCTGTTCTACTTATTTGAATATATAGTTTATGTTTGTTTTCTATCTTTAGAATTTTATTCCACTCTGTAAGAAGAAGTCTTTGAATCTCCACTAGAAAACTTCAAACGTTAACCTTAAAAAATATATTCATGAAATTCAGGCTTACCAGATTTAGGATCCTATCAAAGTTTGAGGAAGATGTTTTAGCATCTTTTGACTTTGTATAGCTAGTGGAACTTAATTATCGTGTTAACAAATTTTATATCAAGAAATAGAAAGTGATAATATGAGATTAAGACATTGTTTAGCATATAATAATAAAAAAAGCATCATTAGAGATCAAAATTAACGTTAATTAGCTTTAAACTGAAAGTGATGGATTTATTTAATCACAATTCTAAAGTAATCCTAAAATTGGACTCAGCCAAACTCAACCCTTAAATTACACAAGTACACCCTAAAATGTTTATATTTGGATACATTATTTGGATCAAAAATTAAATAGTAAAATCGTTAAATATAACAGCACCATAATTTTTGTAAACGACCACGAAAAAATTAACAGCACCAATGTCTTTCAAGGTTAGTACTGGTCGGCTAAGGGCATCCACGGTGAGACGAGGATACCCAAAGACTAAAGACTAAAAATTTTAGTCATTGGTCCAGTCCAAAAACAACGATAAATGATCTGGCGGTATTCCAATATAGCGCCTGGTGTTGGACGGCTTTCTAGCTATTGCTTGTTGAGACGGGCGTGATCCTAGCGTAACGTTTGTGCGAGGCGGACGTCTTGCTGAACGCTTGATGTGGGGCGGGAACGAAAGATAACGTCTGATGGTGGACGGTCTCCTAGACCACGCCCAAGAGACGGGCGGAGCACTAGACAAACGCCTGATGGGGCGGTGTGCCAGCATCACGCCTGCTCGAGTATCTCTTGTGCGAGAGAAGCGTGTGACTTGAAATGGACGGGATGTGTCCTAGCACCCCTCTTGCAATTCCAAGCGAGTTGCTAACGCCTCGCCCCATCTTCTCTTCCTTCTTCTTCAGCCGCAACTTCCATTTTTTCTCATTTCTTCTCCTGTGAAGCCTCCAACTTGAGAAACTCCGCCACCACACCAACACCACCATCACCACAGCAGCACCCAGCCTGATTTTGTGAGAAACCCCTCGTCAATTTCGAAGGTAATAACCTTAATATTTATTTTTAGAAGTGATAATCTTAATTTTTAATTTAATGTTTAATAAATTTTGTATACCATTGTATTTTGATTTTGATTATGAGAATTCAAGATATAGAGTTTTAATTGAATTGAATTTAGGGGTACTGAAGTTATTGTGTTTTAAAATTGGGTATAATTTTTTTTTTGGTATTTTAATTGAATTGAAGTAATAATCGATAATGAGAATTTTAGGGTTCCATTCTAGTGTTAGAAGAATTTGTTGAATTGAAGTAAAATTTGAAAAAGTATTTAGTTAATTTTAGTTGGGTTATGGATAATTATTTGATTAATTGAATAATATATTGTTTATGAAATATGGGAACTCTAATATGTTGAATTTTATTTAGCCGTAAAATTTACGCAGATTCTGAAGATGAACAAAAACAATGTTACAAGATCGGGACGAATTGGTCCACAAAATATGTACTTTACTGGTCTATATGCTGTTAGAGGTTCGAATGGTTGGAATCAAATACATATTGAACCTGAAGGTGATGCAGTTGTTTATCCACCAATCTTTGTTGATTTGGTGGATGAGGAAGTTCAACTACCAGTTGTTGATAACCGAATGTCTGTTATAATGGATCGAACAGATGTGTTGGTCAGGAAAGTGACCCGTTCACTTGAATCTGGGGAGTTGATGAGTCTTGCAAAACAACTGGGAGTTCTACAAGTGCTTAAGGAGATAGCTACCCTTTCTTCTGAAGAGAATGAAAATCGCCCCAACTAAATGAGTTATCTACTTAGATGTTTTTATCTTTTAAAGCGCTGTTGTTTATGGTGTTGAACCTTATTAGTACTTTTATTAAGAATATGAATCTGTTAATTTACCGTGAAAGAGTAGCTTGTAGTTTGTGAACAACATATGCAGTTGTTAAGTTATTTTCTTTGTTACCTACTTATAAGAGTATGTCAATATCTTACTAGTTTCATACATATTCCAACAGTTGCTTACATATTTATTGAAACTTAACCTTCTTACATGTTTGACATAAGTAGTATCTGTTTCCAATAGATTCTGGTTTTGTAGAAGTGAGCAACTTCATCTTACCATCACAACATGGATCTGTGCATGGTAAGAGGTTGATTCTGCAGTTATAGGCCATGTGATCAGCTTCCCCACATGAGTAGCAATAAAATTGTTTCTCTTTTAACCATTTTTCATCATCTGGTAAAGTTGGTGGAATACCTTGGTGTGAAGCTACATAAGCATCTAACCAGATGAAAACTCCACAGTAGTTGCACTTCACATAAGGTTGAAATCCAGTATTTTTTTTTTGCTTTTCTAAGAAACAGGTACCCTTGCAGTTGGTTAGTGTGCATTTTCTACCTTCCCAAGGACAATCTCTGGCAACATGACCAGCAGAAATACAAAGAAAACACTTGGTAATTGGTGATGAGCTTGAACCCTCCATACTGGTTGTTTTGTGTGATTTTTTTTCAAGAATTGTGTTGTTGAAGAAGAAGATGAGACTTTGCAGGTGATGGTGGTGAAAGTAGGATATGCCAACGGTCATTTTATAAAAGGAGTGCCAACGGTCATTTTTTTTGGAAAATGTAAAAATCAGATCGTTGGATCTGAATTAAGCTTAGATACTATTAAAGGCATGTGAGTTTTTAAAAAACAAAAAATTGAAATTTAAAATAAAATTATGATACATTAAGATAACAATATATCGGTTAAAAATAAACTGAAAATAACTTAATTAGTTCATAAAAGTTGAAACTTAATATGACAATGCTAATAAGACTGCCCTTCACAAAGGTTTAAGGTATTCCAAGAATCCTTTATGGTTGGTTTAATCTTTTCTTCAAAATGTATGCCTTCCTAAGTTCGATGTACTGTCTTGTTACCGGATCCATCCCGGAGACATCCATCATCATTATACGAAACTCCTCATCCGCTTCTCTCTTTGCATCAAGTTTTTCTTTCCTAGCTTGTTTTGCCGCAAGCCGAAGACTCAGCTAGTTTTGCTGCAAACTCGGCTTCTCTCTGCGCCATATTATTTTTGTTTGTTATGTATATTTGGTGTTGAAGTTTTGTTGCTCTTTAATAATAGTTTCCATCATTTCCTGTTGGCTACTACATTTTGCTTTCCCTTTTGTCTTCTGTCGTTTCGCCTCTTTTTTTCCCATTTGACGGATATATGTGTTATGGATATCTCCTATGTCTTCATAGCCACTGGAATTGTCTAGGCTTATTTCCTGTATTTCCCGGTTTTCCTCACCGCTTTCATAATCTAACTCAGCTTGTGATGAACCGAAAACAGCTGTCGATCGTCGGGAATATTTTATATTATCTAACATAATTGTGTATCACTCGTCATGCTTAAAGCTTTTCCACCATTAGCTTCCTTGAAAAGTCTTCTTACTTCTGCAATCTATTTTTTTAATTCAATTTAGTGGAGGATATACAATTCAAAACAGTAATGTAATCGTCAAAATTGAATGAGTAGTTACCTTATTTTCGGGGCCCCATCCAGTATAGTGTTCACGTTCCACTTCCGCCTCCTTTGCCTAGAAAAGTGCCACATTTTTACTTATTCCCTAAAATCGTTTCTGAAGGGAGGTCCAAATGCGTTGTGGCATCAAAGGTATGACTTCTTTCATCTGATATAATATGCGAGACCATAATCTTTCTTCTGATTGATCGGTACCAATACTACAATCTTTAGATATTGACAAATGAATTTTACACATCGTTACATCTTCAAATGTAGTAAAATTTGGACCTCGTGGTCTTGCTGGTGGCATAATTCTAATCGATTCGGAAAGTAATTAAATGAAAAAGAACTTAATTATTTTTGAATACTACCTAGATAGCAATGAGTGAGTTTAGTAAAATGAAATTGAATTATTCCATATATAGTGTCATAATATAGTCGTTGCCGTTGCAACGGTAAACTCAACGGTGTAACAATATAGCAGGCGTTACTCTAGAGTAACGCCCACAGTGGGGCGGGCGTCTAGTGACACACCTTATAAGTTTAAGTTACAAGCGGACTTCTAGGAGGCCGCCTGTTGGTGGGCGTAGCTTTAGGGCACCGTTTTGATGGGGCGGAGATTTGGAGTCCGTCTGGTGGTGGGCGTGATCCTAGACGTACGCTTCATCAGGCGTTATCTTAGGATAACGCTTCGTCAAGCGGAGATTTGAACACCGCTCGTATTTTCAAGCGGTACGCTAAGAGAACGCCTGCCATCAAACGTTATACTATATGCCCGCTTAGAAATCAGACGGTTCCCTACGAGACCGCTCGACTATATTGGTTTAGTCCGGAAAAAAGAATAGATTTACTCTGCTACAGTTAAAATTCCGAATCAAAAATTAAAAATAATCGTCCCGCTATAGCTGGAAAAACTGGACCATCGACTTTTTGGTCCGTGGTTTAGTCCACCCATTGTGGACGCTCCATAGGATACCATTGTATTGATTGTCAACAACGTATGGATGTAGTTGCATATACATGTTTTTGTCTTTGTCAGTTTTGATTGTCCCTTCGATTTAGTGTAATTTGTATCCTCAACTTTTGGTTTGCTGTGCTTTAAAAATTACATAGTTGGCATCAATTTGTGACCTAGGACCAAAAAAAAAAGCTGTAGTGTAAGAAAATATCGATGCTGTCCGTAAAACAGTCCAAGTTCATCCTCTGAAAACCTAGAAACATAATAATATTATCATACTTTCTTTTGATCTCGATTTCAATAATTCAACTGGGTAGTGGGAGGAATACCAAATCATTGCTCAAGATTTCCTAAGATGCACAATTGAATAATTAATCCAGTATATGCTATTGGCCGTTCTTTGTTTTTCTTAACCTAACAAACCTAAAAAATCACAAAAGTAAGCATGAAAAATTCAGAAATTTTCATTTTTTTTCATTTATTTTTGTTAGACTTGCATATAACCTTATACTTAGTCGAAATCGAAATAAAACGAGAACGGTCTAGAAGCATACTTGTATTTTTATCTTCCGCCAGCCTTCATCTACCTTGGATGTTAAGGGAATAAAACGAGAAAGATCTAGAAGCATACTTGTATTTTTATCTTCCGCCAGCCTTCATCTACCTTGGATGTTAAGGGCATGGCATTCCCCTAAGGCTAAACCACAAGAGGCATGTTTTTGGATTCGGATACATATGTATTAACACCGGTAATATCTCAAACACAACAAAAGAACAAAAATAAAAAATATGAGTGATGCAACAAATAACGATGAGAAAAAAAGAAAATAAATATTTTGTTCATACTCAACATTTTGTTAATTATTAAGATTTCGGTTTCACGATTAAAAATAATAATCAATTAAACTTAAATAGAATTTAATAAAATAAATTACACGAATCAAATTCAACCGTCTAGAATAATAACTCGAAGACTCTTAAATAAATTTGGAGAAAAAGCCCTAACTTGTGCAACAAGAAATGATGAAAACAACCCAAAACCAACTTAAATCCTAATTTGTTATTTTTGGAAAAGTTGAGTTCACCTAAAATAATGAAAGGATTGGAAATAGAACTATATGCCACAAACGGTGACCCAAACTGACTCCTAACGAAAAATTATTAATTAAATAACTTTTTTCATAAAATAGCAAAAACAGGCTTTTGAAGCCCTAAATTAACAATAGAATCTGGCTAAATTTTGGCGACCATGCAGATCTATAGATCGACATGTCTTGATCTTTGTCCCATTTTCCATCAAAATTGACCCCTCAATTACAACACTCGGGGTCTTTAGTCTCCAAATAGACTATATCTTGCTCATCTGCATCAATGAGACAATAAAATGAAGGATAAAAACTTTATCCACTTAAACTTGTTCTGAGTTCCAAAGATAACAAAGAAGAACATCTATTTATTATCCACTTAAACTTGTTCTGAGTTCCAAAGATAACAAAGAAGAACATCTATTTATATATGTTAAAACTAGCCAGTAACAAGTGAAAACAAGTTCACCTATATTATTGGGACTTTCTATTCAACAGGAGCTAACAAAGGCTATAACCACATACTCATTCAAAGCAAGATTAAAAGTTGTGTTGAGTTTAAAATTCAAAGTCCAATAGTCTTCCTAAAACTGGAACACATAACTACTCACAACATCAAACACCTAACAACTTCTTCAGCTTGAAAAATGTGATTGCCTCTAATGGTTTTGGTGAATATTGCTACAAGATTCTCCTCTGACTTGCAATACTCCAAAAGAACTTCACTATGCTTGACAAGATCACAAATTAATTATATATCAATATGCTTAGCTCTTCTGTGAAACACTGGATTTTTGCTTAAAGCAATTGCTGACTTGTTGACTCAATAAATCTTAGTTGCAGATATTTGATTGAGATTCGAGGTTTCCAACAAACAACGTAGCCAAACGACTTGACATGCAGAAGTACCCGGCTATGTATTCTATTGCTGTAAAATGATATGCAATATCACATAATATCTTACAAGATATCTCACAATAATGTGCTATCTTGAATATCACCATACATGCATAGGATATCTCTCAATATCTCTTTGATATTAGATGAGAATATTTTCTTTCTAGTTCTATTCCTCACACTTCAATATGTAAAGCCTATAAAGGCTAAGTACGGTTGTAGAAGTACACATCAACTAAAATCATGAAGAAGAAATCATTACACAATTTCTTCCTCACAAATCACCTTTTCTAAATCATTTTTACATGGTATCAGAGCAGGTTCTGATGGAGGCATTTCCGACCAGGACAGTCGTAACCAACGAAACTAGAACCAATGGAGGCGTCTTCGACCACAATTCTCCATACTACCTCAACCCATCAGATTATCCAAGGCAGATGCACGTCAATGAAGCTTTGACAGACAACAACTACCAGGATTGGGTTCAAGAGATGGAGAATTTCTTATTTGCCAAAAACAAGATAGGTTTTGTCGATGGAAGCATCAAGAAACCAGAAGAAGCCAATGAGAATCACATGGCTTGGAAGCGATGTGACGTAATGATAAGAGGATGGCTCACTACATCCATGGAGAAAGAGATCAGAGGAAGTGTGAAGTATGCAAATTCCGCTGCAGAGATTTGGTCGGATCTTCGAGAAAGATTTGGCAAAGAGAGTGCACCCCGTGCCTATGAATTAAAGCATTCTATATCCAACACCAGGCAGGATGGCATGTCAGTCTCAGCCTACTACACAAAACTGAAGGCTTTGTGGGAAAAGATTCAATCCTTCCTGCCCATGCCAAGATGTAAGTGCAATGGCTGTACTTGTGAACTTGGTAAGTCCCTAAATGAACACCAAGAGAAAGAATGTCTGTACATTTTTCTGATGGGTCTTGACGCTGAATTCTCGACCATCAGGACCCAAATTTTAGCCATGAAGCCCACTCCATTACTGGGGAGTGCTTATCATCTCGTCGCAGAGGATGAGCAACAGAGACTCATAACTGCTGGGAGAAAGTCAGCCATTGAGACAGTGGCATTCCAGGCCAACCTGAAGCGCAACACAGCCTCTAACAAAGGGATACAAAAAGATCGGAAGGTTGTGGAACAGTACGATCACTGCAAGAGGGCAGGACACAGTCGTGAGGGCTGTTTCAAACTGATTGGCTACCCTGAATGGTGGCAAGCCAAGAAAGAAGGGAATCAGCTGCAACCAGGACAACACAGATCCAGACCAAGGGCAGCTTGCACTGAAGTTGCGGCTAACCAGACAAGGGTGCGTGCTGAACCTGACGAGGATATGGTTGCTGAACTTGAAGGACTGAACCTGACAAGAGAACAGTATGAGAAGTTCCTGAGATACTTTACACCGGTAGATGAAACTGGACAGACCACTTGCGACAGACAAAGCTTTGTTCCGGAAGACAAAACTGAACGGACTACTTCCCGTGAAGACAAACTTCAGCCCAAATCGATGTGACACACTCAGCAAACATGGCAGGTAACTCATACCGTAGTGAATGGATTGTCGATTCTGGATGTACAGAACACATAACCCATAAGGCAGAAATTCTCAAAGGAAGGACCATTACGACAAATGAAACGCCTATGACCATACCAAATTGAGAGATTGTGCCTGTTGAGGGAAGAGGCAGTCATACTCTTCAGAATGGAACAAGAGTACATGGAGTTTTGCACGTTCCAAAATTTACTTGCAACTTGCTGTCGGTTAGCAAACTTACAAGAGACTTAAAGTGTGTGCTAATATTTTTCCCTGAATTTTTTATCATACAGGACTTACGTTCGGGGGAATTGATTGGAGCGGGTAAATGCAAAAATGGTCTATATCACATGGGGATGCCTATAAATGGAAGAAAAGCTATGATGACAGCAATGGACAGATGGCACAAGAGGCTGGGACACGCTGGTGATGGAAAGCTTTCTCAAATCAATTTTCTCAATAATGTTTCGTTCAAGGACAATAATGATATGTGTGATTCCTGTGCTAAATCTAAATTAACAAGACAACCCTTTCCAATCAGTATCACCGAAACGAATGCTTGTTTTGATTTACTTCACTGCGACATATGGGGAAAATATCGAACTCCTTCTTTTACTAAAGCGAGCTATTTCCTGACCATCGTTGATGACCATAGTAGAGCAGTTTGGGTTTTTCTCTTAAGACACAAGCATGAGGCAAGTACACACTTAATTAATTTTCACAGAATGGTTAAAACCCAATTTGAACGAAGTGTTAAGAAGATCAGATGTGATAATGGTGGAGAATTCAATTCAAACCAGATGTTGGATTTTTATGCCGAACACGGAATCGTCTTAGAGACAACATGCCCACACACTCCGCAGCAAAATGGAGTCGTAGAAAGAAAGCATAGACATTTGCTCGAAACAGCTCGAGCCCTCAAAATTGAAGCAAGACTGCCGATAAAATTTTGGGGTGAGTGCATCTTGACTGCAGCATACATCATTAACAGACTCCCTTCCAAAGTAATCAAAAACAAGACTCCATATGAATTGTTACACAATCAAAGGCCCAACTACGATCACATGAGAATTTTTGGTTGTATGGCCTACTATCGAAACTTCGAAGCAAAAGGCGACAAATTTGAAATGAGAGCAAAACCAGGGGTCTTCATGGGTTACCCAGGCGGCACGAAAGGGTATAAAATCTATGACCCGAGTAGTGGAAAAATCATCGTATCTAGAGACGTGAAGTTTGCGGAAAATATTTTTCCGTTTGCTACTAACATCCGAGAAATGGAGCACGAGGAGGAAGACGTATTGCAATATCCACCCATGGAGTATGAAGACCTTTTACACAATGATCCCAGCAAGCCAAATAAAGCAAGCCATCTCGAGAACCTTGAACATGTCGAAGTTCAAGAATTGAGCCTTGACAGATCTACCAACTCTTCCACACAAACCAATGATTCTTCAGTTGGGCCAGCACATTTCGAACGAAATGAAACTACTGAACCCCAAGACAGAGATGTTGGGCCAGGGAGGGAGAAGCGAACCAAGTTCAGGCCTGCACATCTCAACGACTACGACGTTCGACTTCCCCCATCCATAGACCATACGCAATCCGCCTCCAATCAGCATTCCTCGACGGTATGTCCTATATCCAATTTTATCTCTTATGATAAATTTTCTAACTCTCACAAAGCCTTTTTGGCCGCCATCAGCTCCAATGATGAGCCAAAAAGTTTTGAGCAAGCTATGCAGGATAAAAGCTGGAGAACTGCCATAGAAAGAGAAATAAAGGCACACGAAGAGAACGGGACTTGGACTGTAGAAGATTTACCGAATGGGAAACGAGCCATAGACTCAAAATGGGTCTACAAGATAAAATATAAACCAAACGGCGAAATAGAGAGGTACAAGGCCAGACTCGTTGCAAAGGGCTATACGCAGATGGAAGGAGTGGACTACCATGACACCTTTGCACCAGTGGCTAAACTGGTCACACTCAGAAGTTTGATTGCTATCGCAGTTAAGAAAGAGTGGACCATTCACCAGTTAGATGTGAATAATGCTTTCTTACATGGAGATCTGAACGAGGAAGTCTACATGAAAATTCCACATGGTTACAACAAAGGAGGAGGAAGAAAAGTATGTAGATTGAGAAAATCGTTGTATGGTTTGAAACAAGCCTCGAGAAATTGGTATCAAAAATTCACCTCCGCTCTCCTCGAACTTAATTTCAGACAGTCATCTGCGGATCATTCTCTTTTCATATACAAAAGGGGTAAGATCTTTGTTGGTGCCCTTATTTACGTCGATGATGTTATCATTGTGGGAAATGATCAAAGCAAAATACAAGAAACAAAGGCTTATCTTGATAGCAAATTCAGCATCAAGGATCTTGGGCCTCTAAAGTATTTTCTTGGGATCGAAGCTGCGCGCACGAAGGACGGATTGGTTCTAAGTCAGCGGAAATACACTCTAGATATTTTGGAAGATAGTGGAATGTTGGGTTGTAGACCATGTTCCTTTCCTATGGAGCAAAATCTGAAATTTAAAAGCAATAATGAAGATGTTCGTGTGGATGCCAACAAATACAGACGACTGGTAGGAAGATTACTGTACCTCCAGGCCACGAGACCAGATCTCACTTATTCGGTAAATGTCCTAAGTCAATTCGTTTCCGATCCCCGACAGGGACATTGGGACGCTGCCATGAGAGTCTTGCGATACCTAAAGGCTACCCCAGGACAAGGAATTTTATTCCCAAAGGATGGAGGAACCAAATTGGTCACTTACTGCGATGCTGACTGGATGGGATGTCCTTTCACGAGAAGGTCACGAACTGGATACCTTCTACTCCTAGGGGGAGCGCCTGTCTCTTGGAAATCAAAGAAACAATCTGTCGTTTCACGATCTTCGGCCGAAGCAGAATACCGAGCCATGGCAACCACTACTAGTGAGATCCTATGGATGAGGTGGCTTCTAAAAGGACTTGAGGTAGAACAAAATGGACCCACACCTCTTTATTGTGACAACCAAGCGGCCAGGCATATTGCCAACAACCCAGTGTTTCACGAACGAACGAAGCATGTTGAAATGGACTGCCACTTCGTCAAAGAGAGAGTTGAGTCACATGAAATAGAGCCACTCTATGTCAATACCAAGATGCAAGTTGCTGATCTCTTTACCAAGGCACTAGGGTCTCGACATCTTAAATTCTTAGTGGTCAAGCTGGGCATGCGAAACCTACATGCTCCATCTTGAGGGGGAGTGTAAAATGATATGCAATATCACATAATATCTTACAAGATATCTCACAATAATGTGCTATCTTGAATATCACCATACATGCATAGGATATCTCTCAATATCTCTTTGATATTAGATGAGAATATTTTCTTTCTAGTTCTATTCCTCACACTTCAATATGTAAAGCCTATAAAGGCTAAGTACGGTTGTAGAAGTACACATCAACTAAAATCATAAAGAAGAAATCATTACACAATTTCTTCCTCACAAATCACCTTTTCTAAATCATTTTTACAATTGTAGTGGTAGAATACATAGATACCACTTGTTGCTTATTTGATGACCAATAAATTATACTAGAAACGATAAGAATCATGTAACCGGAAGTGCTCTTTTGATCTATATGATCACCAACCCAATCGTTGTCTGTATAACAAACAAGTTCAGAGTTATTAGACGATGCATAAAAAATACCATCGGCTTGTGTACCTTTTACGTAGTAAAGGATCCTTTTTACAGCTTGTAGATGAGTTTGACTAGGTGCCTCTATGAATTGAAAAATCAAACCAAATCTGAAAGCAATATCATGCCTAGTTTTTATTAACTAGCATAAACTCCCAACTACCTGGCGATAACGAGTTTGATTCACTAATTCATCATTACCAATCTGATCCCAATGTACTGTAGCTTCCTTCCACCTATGTCTTTATAGAAGTGCAAGAATCCATCTTAAAATGCTTTCATACATCGGTAACATACTTCTTTTGGGAAATAAATATGTAGTTATCTCCCTGCACAACGTCGAATCCAAGTAAATAAGACATGTGACCCATGTCAGTCATCTCTAAGTGACCAATATCATACTTGAATTAAAACCAGCAAAGATTATATCATCTACATACAAACAAATAATAAAATATCCCATTTGTAGTTGTCTAGAAATATAAAGTAGGTTCGTGTGGGCATAAGAGTCGATACGAGTGTACCTTACTCGTGGTGCTTTCTTAATCCCGTACAAATCTTTCTTCAATCTTAGAACCTCCTCATATTTCTTCTTATAACCAACAAGTTGGTCTACAAATACTTCTTCTTTAAGTACATCATTAAAGAATGCTGATTTAACATTCATTTGATTAAGTTGTAATTTCTTTCCAAAGAAATAACAAGACATACTACTTGAGTAAATTCTTCATAGTAATCAATTTACGTTTATATCCTTTTACAATGAGTCGCGCTTTCAACTTATCCAAACTACCACCAGGCTTGAACTTCGTCTTATACTCTCACTTGACTCTAATTGATTTCTTTCCTGGAGGAAGAGTGGTCATCTCCCAAGTGTCATTCTACTTAATGGAGTAAATTTCGTCATTCATTGCATACACCCGTCCATCATTGTTTGCAGCTTCTTCATAAGTTTTGGGATCACAATCTACAATTATGCAAAACTAACTAGTTTTTCGTCAGATTCATCATTATCATTAGTTACAATATAATCTTGAAAATGAAAAAGAGACAGAGAGATTTTGTGTAAGGACACGAGTTTTTGGCACTTGTTCTGGAAAAGAATCAGGTTCAAAAGTATTCTGATTAGGTGTTGTAGGACTTCTTCGAACTTAGGTGTTGCTTATTCGGGTTGTAGTTTTTCATTCTCGATGACATTTAACTCAATTCTGTTATGTACCATATCCGCACTTGTCCACTTATTAGAGTGATGAAATTTAGAAATAGTGGTAAAAGATTTGATACTCAGACTTGTAAAGAGTTGATTTTTAAACCTAATTTTTAATACTAAAAATAAAGAAAATTAAATTAGAATTGATTCAAGATTTGTGGAAAGAACTGAGACTAAGGATTCCACCATACGCCAATTTTTCAAGTGATATAACATTGATAATTATCTTGCACTTCATATATTCAATTTATTCAAAATATTGCCAAAGTTAGATTTCCAAAATATTAGTTGTAAATCATAAGTATGAGACATCAAAATCTCTAGACTCGGCATGACCCATCAAAGAAAACACAACTAATTGATAAAAATCATTTTTTACAAATTTAATTCAAAGAAAATAATTATAAAAGAATTGCAAAAAATTAATAAAATAAGAATTACCACTTTGTTATTAGAAAAATGACTTCCTCCATCGCCCCAACAATGGTGATTAGCTCATCATGTTGGAAACATCTCAAAATAAATTTTCAGAGCTCAAAAAGTGTTTACAAAGAAGAAGTAAAAACAACACAGAAGGTTTGATACGTTTATAACTGTTGCAAGCTGTGTTCTCTGTGTGGATGAAGAGAATAGAAAACAGAAGCAATAAAGTACGGTTCCTGGGCGCTTTTAAAACATGAAACAATAAGTAACAGAATCAATGACAGTTTTCTCATGCCTTCTGTTTTTCGTCTTCTTCTTCACTAGCAGAAAAACTTTTTTTTCTTCTGAATTTTTTCTCACGTCTCTGACTTATTTTTTTCTTCAATCTCTTGGCTATTTATAGGATTAATAAACCCTAATAGCCTTCCTTAATCGATAAGGATGCAAAAATCCATCCAAAACCAACTCCAAATACTTGTTAATCCGAAACAGAGAATAACTTCTCTTTCCGGTGTATACTCGGATTTTCCAGCCATTTTTTCCGGGTGAAACACTCATTCTGACGTGTGTTGATCCTATCTTGAGTGTTTCTTCAATTTGAGATATCAAAAACAAGTTTTAAATCCCTTTAACTTCGGTTCAGAATCATTCAGAATAATTTTCTCGCGTGAGATTTTCTTCCCGCCAAATCCGGAATTTGAATTTGAAATAAGGGTGCACGTAATCCAACTGGTGGGTGCCTTTATCAATTTACCGGGTGCCTTTAGTAATTTTTCTGGGTGACTTTAATAACTTTTTGAGATGATTTTTCCACAAATATTTATATATCAAAAATACCTACAAAGACATAAAAACCCATAATAAGTACAAAATCAAGCACTAGTAGAATAGAGAATTGAGCACAATTTAGACACAAAAATGTGTCTATCAAATACCCCCAAACTTACTATTTGCTAGTCCTCGAGCATATCTAATATAGAAAATAAAATCCTAACTCACTTTCGCAGGAATCGCGACTACATTTAGCATATGTAATAATCCTTTAAACCCATAAGTGTCCCTATCGGACGAGTTTTGTCTCGTGAGGGTTTACAAGATGTATACCCACAAAACCTTCTACTCCAACCCCTAGCTACCTATGAACGATTGAGGGTAAACACTAAACAAGCTATTTAGTTGGCATACTAAATTCTTCGGCTATGGGAATCATTACCCTATATGAGTCCAATTGTTATACACGAGTTTGCACTTAGCGTACTAAAATTCATATATAAGAAAACAAAGCTCTAGTTAGATAGTTGTTCAACCACAATACTCAGAATCTATCAAAGTACAATCACATCAAAAGATTTAGAAGATGAAAATAGACAAAATAAAGTTTGCGCGTGTTGACTAAGGTAAACAGTGTTTTCCATATTTGTCTGAAGGTCAGTGCCAGGATGAATCCTAATGGATTGAGATACACTCCCACTGGTCTTAATCCTAATACTAATATCGACCCAGCTGGTATGTACAAGGGTCCCAGCGATCGATTTATTGAAAATAAAACAATTATAAATGTACTGACAACATGATTGGATAAAGTTGAATCCAAGCGCATGGTCCTTATCAGCATCTTACATGATAGTTCTCATGGATCCTGCGTTCCACGCTTGCTTAGGCGACGGAGATAGGGAGAACACACACATATTGCTATCAAAGTTTCAATACTCGATTTTTTAAATAAAATAATGGGGCTTGATCTCAAACGCTCTACTCCATCCTAACGGCGATAACAATTCGATACTGGTGCCCCACCAAATCACTTAGAGAAACACAAAAATTGCAAAAATAAAAACATGATGTGATATGGTTGAGATAAACACCGAGATATGGTGACAACTATCATGTTATTTCTAACACCTGAACTCTGTCCTTTTATGAATAGACTATTTAACTGGGCACACCAACTCCTATAGAAAAAGAGCTAAGTTTCCATCTACCTAAAATGGTTAGTGTCATCCTGAATTGTTCACAAACTTCTAGACTTTGGAGTTTTTATTATTGCACTAAAAAGTTTATCCCTTACCCTCAAAACTTAAATCAAACAGTGTCCTTAATGTTTTATAATAAAGAGCAGTACCAATAGATAAGTAAAAAAAGGAATAAAGAGGTAAGTCAGAAAGATAGTACCTGGGTGAAGCGTAGCAATCCTTCTATGGAGAATAAGACAGAATATAAAAACCTAAAAACTAAAATCTACTAATATAAAAAAACAACCCTGATGGTAAATCAGAGTAAACAGAGTCCTCCAGAAGGACCTCTCAACATCACCTGTAGGAAAAGGCTCTAAAAATGGTTTCAATCTCTTCTACCATCTTGAGTCTCAATCTCAATAGCACCATGAGGAAAAACAGTGCGAACAACAAAAGGACTGGTCCACTGAGAGCGTAACTTCCCGGGAATAGATGCAAACGAGTATCATACAGAAGAACCTCTTGACCTGGAGAAAATGACTTTCTTAAAATATTTCTATCATGAACAAGTTTCATTTTGTTCTTATACTCCCTAGTACTATCATATGCATATTTCCGAATATCTTCCAACTCATTGAGCTGGAGCTTCCTGTGAGCTTCTGCTTTGTCAAGTGTTAACTGCTTTACAGCCCAACATGCTCTATGTTCTAACTCGACGGGCAGGTGACATGCCTTTCCAAAAACTAGACGATAAGGTGACATTCCAATGGGGGTCTTAAATGCAGTACGGTAAGCCCTAAGGCATCGGTAAGCCTGAACGACCAGTCTTTCTTATTAGGATTAAATGTTTTCTCTATAATACGTTTTATCTCCCTGTTGGAAACCTCTACTTGACCACTAGTATGTGGGTGATATGGGGTAGCTACTTTGTGGGTAATACCATATTTCTTCATCAAGAGCTTAAATGGTCGATTAAAAAAGTGTGACCCTCCATCACTAATTATAGCTCGCGGTGTACCAAAATGTGCAAATATGTTATCATTCAGAAACTGGACCACAACCTTGTGGTCGTTTGTTTTACACGAAACCGCCGCTACCCACTTAGATACATAGTCTACGACGACAAGGATATAAAAAAACCCATAGGAATTAGGAAAAGGACCCATAAAATTAATGCCCCACATATCAAAGACCTCAATAACTAAAATAGGGTTCAAATGCATCATATTTCTAAGAGAAATGGTTCATAACTTCTGACATCGCTCACAAGCAACACAATAACTGTGGTAATCTTTAAACAGTGATGGCCAGTAGAATCTATACTGCAATATCTTAGCAGCAGTCTTCTTAGTACTAAAGTGACCCCACAAGTATGATGATGACAAAAGGAAATAATACTGGACTGGTCACTCTCAGGTATACATCTCCTAATAATCTAGTCTGGACAATACTTAAACAAATAAGGATTGTCCCAAAAGAAATGCTTTACCTCAGCTAAAAACCTAGAACGGTCTTGTTTACCCCAGTGTTGAGGCATTCCACAGTAACAAGATAATTCACTATATTCGCAAACCAAGGTAATTGGGAAACAAAGAAAGTTGTCATCAGGATCCATCTAATCAATCTACAACAAGTCTAGACAAGTGGTCTGCTACTATATTTTCTGCACCCTTTTTGTCTATAATTTCTAGAGAGAATTCTTGTAACAAAAGGATCCATCTAATCAATCTAGGTTTAATATCCTTCTTAGGCAGAAGGTACTTCAAAGCAGCATGATCAATAAAGACTATAACCTTAGAACCTAAGAGATATGATCTAAACTTGTCTAAGGTAAAAACAATAGCTAATAGTTCCTTCTCTGTGGTGGTGTAGTTCAGTTGGGAATCATTCAGGGTTTTGCTAGCCTAGTAAATCACACGAAGTAATTTGTTTTCTCGCTGACCCAACACAACACCAATAGCATAATCTGAAGCATCACACATTATCTCAAAGGGTAGGTTCCATTTAGGTGCCTGGACTATGGTGGCAGTAGTGAGTATTTTCTTAAGCTTCCCAAAAGCCTCTAAACAAGCATCATCAAAGACAAACTTAGCATCTTTTGCAAGCAAATTGCAAAGAGGTCTAGAAATCAAGCTGAAATCCTTAATGAATCGACGATAAAAACCTGCATTCCCTAAGAATTACCTAACATCTCGTACAGTTTTGGGAACCTTTAAAGTATTAATAAGGTCAACTTTGGATTTGTATACCTCTATACCCTTAAAATATATGATATGCCCTAAAACAATTCCTGATCGAACCATGAAATGACATTTTTCCCAATTAAACATTAATTCTTTTCCTTACATCTATCAACATTAATACCAAATGATGCAAGCACTCATCAAAAGATGACCCAGATACTGAAAAATCATCCATAAAGACCTCTAAAAACCGTTCTACCATGTCAGAAAATATGTTCATCATACAACGTTGAAAAGTAGTGGGTGCATTACACAACCCGAAATGCATGCGTCTATATGCAAAGGTACTAAAGGGACAGGTAAAAGTGGTTTTCTCTTGGTCTTCTGGGGCAATACCAATCTGATTATAACCAGAAAAACCATCTAACAAGCAATAATGGCTATGTCCAGCTAATCTCTCAAGCATTTGGCCGATGAAAGGAAGGGGAAAATGGTCCTTCCTTGTGACCTTGTTCATTTTTCTATAGTCAATAGAAACACGCCACCCCATGGTCACCCGGGTTGGGATTAACTCATTGTTATCATTCTGGACTATAGCGATACCTGATTTCTTGGAAAAACCTGAACGGGGCTGACCCACTTACTGTTTGAGATAGGGTAGATAATACCCGCATCTAACAACTAAAGTACCTCAGTTCGAACTACTTCTTTATGTTGAGGTTAAGTCGACGTTGCATCTCCCTAGACGGTTTGGTATCATCCTCTAAATGAATTTGATGCATACAAACAGTAAGACTTATACTCTTAATGCCTGCTATGGTCCACCCTAAAGCTTACTTATTGTATTGAAGCACGATCACTAGCCTACTTTCTAGGTTGCTATCCAAGTCGGATGCTACAATCACAGGCAAAGTCTCATATGGGCCTAAATACACATACTTCAGAGTATATGATAGCTGTTTAAGGTCCAACTTAGGAGACTCTTCTAGAGAAGGAATTAGGGTAGATTTAGAAACTGGTAGTGGTTCGAAATTAGGTTTCCATCCATTAATACTGTCTATCAAAGGGTCTGAATCTAACAGAGCATTCACCTTATTAATCACACTATCATCATAAAACTCAAACCTAAAGTGGACTAGGCATTTCTCTAATAGATCTTCTAACAAAGTGTTTGGTAATGACTCCTGAACTAATGTTCCTATCATATTCACCTCTTCAATGCACGTGTCATCTAACTCAGGTGGTTGCTTACTAATATTGAAAATATTCAGCTCAATAGTCATATTACCAAAAGATAAGTTCATAATACCATTCCGACAGTTAATAATCACATTAGATGTAGCTAAAAACGGGCGACCTAATATCATAGGTATCTGATTCCTTGGGTCAAAGACAAGTTGGGTATCAAGGACAACAAAATATACTGGATAAATAAACTTGTCGACCTCAATAAGAACATCCTCTATGACACCAAGAGGAATTTTCACAGACCTATCAGCTAACTGCATTGTTATCTGAGTAGGTTTTGAATCACCAAGTCCTAGATGGAGGTACACATGGTACGGAAGTAAGTTCACACTGGCTCCTAAGTCAAGTAACACGGTAGTTACCTATTGTGCAAGAAATGGTTGGGGACCCTGGGTCTTTCTACTTAGGAGTTGTATTTTTCTGGATAATTGAACTTACATGACTAGTTAAAAAGGCTTTCTTTTGTACACTAAGCTTTCACTTTCGCGTACACATATCCTTAAGGAACTTGGCATAAGTAGGAATCTGCCTAATTGCATCTAATAATGGAAGGTTGATAGTGACTTGCTTAAAAACCTCCAATATGTCGTTAAATTTGGATTCCTTCTTTGTTGGTGCTAACAGTTTTGGGAATGGGGCTTTGGGCACAAAATATGGCTTATGAAGAGCTACATCGGGCTCTTTAGAGACTTCATCAGTCTCTTCATCTACTGGCTCAGAAGGGTGAATTATAATATGTTCACTATCAGGTATGGTTACCTTGCTATCTACCACTTTACCATTTCTAAGGGTTATAATTGCATTCACATGCTTTGATGATTTGTCACCAGAAGATACTTCATGAACTCTTCTAGGATTGGGGTGTGGTTGACTAGGGAACTTGCCTTTTTCTCTTTCTCTCAAAGACTCAGCGATTTGACCAACCTGGGTTTCTAAATTGGAAATAACATGATTGTTAGCCTGAACGATCTTTTGATTTTCTCGTAAACTTTGGTTTACAAACTGCTGAAAATCTTTAGTGTTATGAGTTAATGAGGCGACAGACTCTGCTAAAATTATGATCGTCTTATCTATCGGATTGTGAATTGTGTCGATCCAGAAGGATTCTTAGTATAACCAAAACAAGGGGGAACCTTGGAATTACCAGACTGACCTTGACTCTGGCCCTTGGAACAAGAAAGGTTAGGATGGTTTCTTCAACCAGAGTTATAGGTTTATGAATAAGGGTCAAAATTCCGATGATTATCAAATCTAGTGTTATTATAAAGGGCATGGGCTTGCTCTTCAACAGTCTGTCCTTCCCAAAATGATGGGCTCAATTCCACAACTAGATTGACTCAGTTCTAAAGCTTCTAACTTTTTTGATATAGCTACTATTTTGGCATCTGATTCAAAAGATCCTTCTACCCTATTGACATTTCCTCTACTTAGAAGAATTATTTTCTGGGGCTCCCTATTGTTTTCCCACTGCTGGGCTTTTTCGGCGATTTCATTTAAAAATATCATCGCACCATCGACAGTTTTATTTTCAAACCCACCTGTGCATAAAGACTCAACCATGGTTGTTATCGAATAATCTAAACCCTCGTAGAGGATCTGAACTATCCTTACTTTTTCTAAACCATGATGAGGACATTGTGATAATAAGTCATTGAACCTTTTCAAATACCTATATAAAGATTCTCCCTCTTATTGAGCAAATGTGAAAATCTGCTGCCTAATAGATGATGTTTTGTGCATAGGGAAAAACTTCTGGAAAAAGGAAGATGTAAGTTTTTCATAGGTTTCAATTGACTCAGAAGTCAAACTATATAGCCAAGATTTGGCTTTGTCTCTTAGTGAAAAAGGAAACAATCTAAGTTTCAATACTTCGTTATCTAGGTCCTTAATCTTGATGGTACTACATATTTCCTCAAAATCCCTAACATGGAAACAAAGGTTTTCATTTTTTTTCCCTAAGAAGATTGGGAGCATCTGTATGGTCTCAGGTTTCAACTCATAGTTTGCTTCAGTTTCAGCTAACTTGATACATGATGGACGGTTTGCTTCAGTTTCAGCTAACTTGATACATGATGGACGAGATGTCCTAGTCGGGTTCAATAAAGCTTTTAAAGTTGTCATTGTTGGTGCTATAAAATGACTAGAAGTAACTTCTTTACACAATGTCAAGTTCTCAAAATTAAAATTTCCAAAAACAGGGCCCTCAAAATAAGAGTCTTCGAGGTTCTCGTTTCCAGGGACAGAAGTACTAGGTTTTTCACTAATCAAACGACCTAGAGTGTCTCTTTTCCAAGATCGCTCAGTGATGATTTCAAGCGGTCTTGGCATACACTAAAAATAAAATAAAAATCCTAATTGGAAGGGAATTCTAAACAATTACAAGCAAGGCTGACTCAACCAAATCAAACATATTGAATATAGCAAACAAAAAGCATTATGGCTCCACTTAGATTTTTTCTAAACCAGCTTCTATTCCTTCGAAAGGAAACTAGTTACAGTATTAGCAAACCTCTTAGAACGATCCGAATTAGATTAAGTCGATAGAAACAGGATAAGCTCTAAGGAGCTTTAATAACCCTGTCTCTTTGACAACGTTTCCTTGGGTTACAAGGCGACTCTAATCAACTCAAAATAATCTTCCTGAACTTCTAGTTAGGCTAACAAAGTAACCAATACAGTCCTTTTGAACGAGTTTCCTATAAGCTCGTTACCCTATCAGTCTCTTTCTAATCAAAATTTTAAGCTTAGGTTCGCGTTTGGTAACGTTTTCCTAAAGCGGGCAAGAAGGAAACGGTGACGAAATCCGAGTCCTTATCTTGTATGGCAAGTTCTTGCCCTTTACTAGAAAATAATTATTTAGTCAGTTTCTCAACATATATGCATACGAAGGAATACAGTAAACCCACTTTCAGGGGATTCGTGGGTTGATCGAGTCTTATCTCCCGTACCAGAAGGAGGATGAATCGGTTGTAGTCGAATCAGGCCACCGACTCATGTGTCAGTGTACAAACCCGAGGGGTCGAGACAATATTGAAATTATCGTCTTTCCCTGTTGCAGTTTATATTTAAATTACCCTTCCGTAGGGTTTAAAAATAATAATGATGTCCAAAGTCCCAAAATAAAATCCAAAAGTGTCCAAAATAAAAGAAAAATTACTGAAATAATAAAAATTTCCTAATACAATTTTTCTAAAAAAAGAAACAAATAAAATCTAACAAATAAAAATAAAATCTAATTAAAAATAATTTTTTTTGTCTTCTTTTCTGTTCTTTTAGCTTTAACTTTAACTCCAAGTCTTTGGCTCAATTTCCTTTTAATCCAAAATCCAAAACCTGTAGCAAAAAGATAAACACCCAAAGAAACGTAAAATAGAACAAAGTAAAAAATAATACTAAAAACAAAAATAAAAACCAAAAAATAAATTTAAAACTCTAAACCTAAAGACAAGTCCGCGTCGGCGGTACCAAAAATTGATGAAATTTAGATATAGTGGTAAAAGATTCGATACTCAGACTTGTAAAGAGTCGATTTTTAAACCTATTTTTTAATACTAAAAATAAAGAAAATTAAAGTAGAATTGATTCAAGATTGTGGAAAGAACTGAGACTAAGGATTCCACCCTACGCCAATTTTTCAAGTGATTTAACATTGATAATTATCTTGCACTTCATATATTCAATTTATTCAAAATATTGCCAAAGTTAGATTTCCAAAATATTAGTTGTAAATCAAAAGTATGAGACATCAAAAGCTCTAGACTCGGGATGACCCATCAAAAGAAAACACAACTAATTGATAAAAATTATTTTTTTACAAATTTAATTCAAAGAAAATAATTACAAAAGAATTGTAAAAAATTAATAAAATAAGAATTACCAATTTTTTATTGGAAAAATGACTTCCTCCATCGCCCCAACAATGGTGATTAGCTCATCATGTTGGAAACACTCTCAAAATAAATTTTCATAGCTCAAAAAGTGTTTACAAAGAAGAAGTAAAAACAACACAGAAGGTTTGATACGTTTATAACTGTTGCAAGCTGTGTTCTCTGTGTGGCTGAAGAGAATAGAAAACAGAAGCAATAAAGTAAGTTTCCTGGGCGCTTTTAAAATATGAAACAATAAGTGACAGAATCAATGACAGTTTTTCTCTTGCCTTATGTTCTTCGTCTTTTTCTTCACCAGCAGAATTTTTTTTTTTTTCTTCTGAATTTTTTCTCACGTCTCTGACTTATTTTTTTCTTCAATCTCTTGGCTATTTATAGGATTAATAAACCCTAATAGCATTCTTTAATCGATAAGGATGCAAAAATCCATCCAAAACCAACTCCAAATACTTGTTAATCCGAAACAGAGAATAACTTCTCTTTCCGGTGTATACTCGGATTTTCCAGCAATTTCTTCCAGGTGAAACACTCATTCTGACGTGTGTTGATCCTAACTTGAGTGTTTCTTCAATTTGAGATATCAAAAACAAGTTTTAAATCCCTTTAACTTCGGTTCAGAATCATTCAAAATAATTTTCTCGCGTGAGATTTTCTTCCCGCCAAATCCGGAATTTGAATTTGAAATGAGGGTGCCCGTAATCCAACTGGTGGGTGTCTTTATCATTTCTTCCAGGTGCCTTTAGTAATTTTTCTGGTTGCCTTTAACAACTTTTTGAGCCGATTTTTCCACAAATATTTATTTATCAAAATACCTACAAAGACATAAAAACCCATAATAAGTACAAAATCAAGCACTAGTAGAATAGAGAATTGAGCACAATTTAGACACAAAAATGTGTCTATCATAGAGCGAATGCTCGATTGAACCTACAGTTCTTAGTATATCAACTATGTTGTCAATTTAGATTCCAAAACTATTTCTTGATTTAGCCTACTAAAATCTACTTCAGTTTGGAATATATTAGGTAGTAGAGTCTTCAGATTTTTCGAGTTACTCACAAAGAATAAAACATTGAAGATCACATGAAGGCATCAATTTGAAGAAGTTCATCTAAGTAAGTAACGAAGATTGGTTCATTTCATACTCTTTTTATTTTCTCTCTATCAACCGTAACAAAGTCAATGACTTTAGTAAATGATCATATTCAAAGAAGATTATATCACGGATTAGCTTTTGCTAAGTCTAGTGATGTTTCGTCTTCCAATCTCTTGCTTGTTGATAACTAGAAACTAAGCTTGAGAGAAAACATAAGTGTTTTAATGAAAATCTCAAGACTTACATATTCATTTTTGAGTTTGCAAGGTTTTGTTTTGATAGTTTACTACTGATGATTTTACACGACACAAGCGCACCACTAGTTTTGATGTAAAAGATTCTATTAGCCACTAAGACTTAGCTTTAACAAATTCTGTTTTTTAAAAGTAAAATCAATTTTATCAACAAAATCTAGTTATTTATTATAAGGAGCATGGATATATGAATAGTAGCAATTTACACATAATCACAAGATTATCGATAACAATTAACACATCATAGGAAAAGTCACGATAGTTTTAACTAACATGTAATTTTTTTTTCACGGTTTTCTAATCCAAAAGTATCCATCAAAACGTTGGATTGTACAAGTCTTATGATTCAAAGTATACTAAACCCCTCACATTCAAAGTTTGTTTCAAGGAATTTATAACACCTTTTGGAATCAAATATAAAACGGGTAGTGATTCACGGCTCAAGTCTTACACCGAAAAACACGATTCTTATGTGTTATACTATTAGTTTGCAACGAAGACCTTACAAAGCCATAAGACTCATAAGTAATGGAGACCTTCAAACATGGTTTGTCATATCTGCCGACACACTACAACAATTGTATTGTATTTGTATTTGTATTTGTTGACAACGATCCATGATCCTCAGTTTATCTATATCCCTAAGTACCAATTATATATCTGCCGATACATGTCGTATCAGTAGCGTATCGACCTGTATCTGCTGATACGCATGGATACAACTCGGTATTGAATGATTCAAAGTAAAAAACACATATAGACATATTTTTACACACATTTGAAAACAATGGAGTGTTAGTGTTTCCAACATCTATTGTCATTTAATAGACAGTCCATTTTTCAGAATAGAGTACTAATAAATTTCGATCAACACTCTTAAAATCCAATGCATGAGTGTAGTTAGAGACGAAAAGGATCTTTTGAAGGTTTATCCAGTCCTCACAGATATCCTCTGCAAACGGGATAACAACTAGAAAAATAAAATCAATCATCTACTAGTTATTCAAAAATAAGTTAATTCGAGCTTTAATATTTTTTCACCGTATTGTTATGACTAGAGGAGACAATGAAATATGCTCACTCATACCTAATGTAATAATTTATTTAAATTATATTAGCATCAGATTCGATAGTTCAATTATTATTTTTTAACTAATCTATTGTACAAGAAGGTGTATTTTAAAAATCTAATGTAAGTAATCTATATGACGAAGGACATCAATACCTTAATTAGTCAGGAATCCATAGTTTTAGTCAATATCAATCAATATTACTAATACTATATATATATATATATGATAGGACAAATACAATATCGACAATGTTTTGAAACTCAGTTCGGACCTACTAGAAAACTAGTTTGGGTCGACACTGATCCGACCATTTGCTAGAAAAATGGGCTCGATCTATTAAACTAAGTGACCTGGCCTTGTCCGGTTGGACCTCTAAATCTTGTGACCCTATCGTATTTTTGAATGGTTTTACGATATCAATATTGTAAAATAAATTGAAAATTTAGGTAATGCTCAAATTAGAGGCTTAAAATTTATAAACTCTGTAGAAAATATGAATTAGTATATCATTAAAAATGATTTTGTTTCCTTTTTAATTTTGTAAATAGAAATTATAAGGTATTATATAAAGTTCGTAATTAATACTTATTCCTTACGTCAGGGTGAGTATTTTCTTATTTGCATAATACTTAGGAAAACATGTAAAAGCAGTGGTTTTTAGGATTTTTTTAATCTATACCTTTATACCTAATAATTTAGGAAACTTAGAATTAACATGCCTTTTAAATGAGAAATCGGAAATTTGTAAATTTTAGGTTGTTAGAAAATATTTTAAAAAATCTACGCAATGAGTATAAACATGATTATCAAATGTACATATTTTGTCAAAATAAAATTTAGCAATCCAAACCATTACAAAGAGTTATTTTGGAAGTATATCATATAAAAAAATATCACCTTTTTTTAACACAAAAAAAATAAAAAGACTCACTTTTTATGGGAATGCATATGATGAGTAGAAAATATTATTTTGTATTTATTTTTTAACACAATTGACCCTGTGGTTGGACCTAATCGACCAAACCCAATGCCTTTTTCGGATTCCGGTACGATCTTGATCTAGTTCTCAGAATATTAAATATTGATATCCTACATGGTAAACCATACTTTAAAACTACAAAATTTGCCAAATGCGTAACGTGTGCTTGTACGGTAAGAAGATCAAATCTTACCGATGCAACTACGATATGGTCCGGCCACATACTTAAAATATGTGGTCTATTTTTATATACTGACACGTTTTATTAAGTATTATTTTTTTCAAAACAATTTTATTACCTAATTATTTATATATTTGTTTTTAATTTTTTGCTTTTTCTTAAAATGTAAAATAATTAACAGGATTTAAAAAGGGTAAGTTTTTGAATTAAATACATATCAAATAATAAAGATTGACCACCTATAAAATGTACGTGGTCCGACTACATCTTGGATGAAAGGAGATCTTACGGTAGAATTCTTTTGTAGCAACAAGTATGAAAAATAGTATTTTATGGATTTTAATACGGTACATGAAAATACGATTAGAAGCTAGATTAGTTAAATTTGCTGTTAAATAAGTATAAACCTCAACTTATCCTAGAAAAAAAAAAACTAAATAATTTAGAAATTCTTTTTTCCCTTAAGAATTTTTCAAAATATATTTTTTTAAGTAAATTCGGTAGTCATTAAATGTTGTTGCTCGCAGTAGGATATGTTTAATGAGGTTTGATCGAAAAGAAGTGGACAACAAAGACGTGCATATATTATGTCAGTTGATTTGATCTAAACAACTGGCCCTCAATACTATATTTCTTTTTTGGAAAGTATCACCCATCAATTATTTAAGCGTTTTCTTTTTCCGGGTGTGTGTATTGTCGGCAACATGAATGGTTGGAATACGAGGTTTATGTGTAAGGAAACGTGGATCTTTCATTCCCACATAAGTATTACTATTATTTTCGTAGCGGAGGGATCCATTGACAGTGGCAATTTTAACAGTATTTTACAGTGGTTTTAAGTCGTTGGATCAGACCAAAACAACGGTTTTGATCAAATTTAACAAATCTTAGATGGGTATTCCTGGACAACCTGTTACCCGAAATATATTTTAGGTCTTCTTAGATCTAATTTGTTGTTCTTAAGAGCGTCCACGGTCAACTGACTAAAAGACGGACCAAATTTAAATTTGGTCTTTGGTCCGTCTAAAACCAAGTGTAATGGGGTAAGTATAAATGGTCTTTGGTCCGGATTTTTTACTGTTAAAAATCGAATTTGATCCCCGAATTAGACCAAACCCAAATATAGTCGGGCGTTAACATATCCGAACGCTTGATTCCAGGCGTAACGCTGGGTCTCCGTCTGGTGCCAGGCGTTTAACTAGACTGCGTCTGAAAATTGACGGACGGTTGTCTAGGTGAACGCCTGTCACTTGGGGTTTTGACGGGCGGTTGTCTAGGTGAGCGCCCTATCAGACGGTTGTCTAGGACTACGTCGGAAGTTTTAACGGAGGTTGTCTAGGACTATACCCCATCAGGCGATTGTCTAGGACTACGCCTGAAGTTATGACGGGTGATTGTCTAGGTAAACACCAGACGGTTGTCTAGGACTACGCCAATCATATTTATTTCTGCACCCGTTGCGTTACGTTTGAGACGGACCAAAAAATAAAATTTTTACTCTTGGATGCTCTCACGAGGAGAGATTGATATAAAGAGGAATTCTCGGTTCATCCACTTCATTGTATTTGAGCTTCAATAAAGATGTATTCATAATTCCGTGATTAAGATAAGGGATATCGTGAATCAAGAATTTCAAATCATAAAAAAAAGAAGAAGATTTCATGAAGAAGTCAGGGGAAGAAAAAAAAGACAAAAAAGAAACCCACTTCCTCAAGTGATGACGAATGTGATGATTATCAATTATTTCATCTTTTCATATTCGGTGGAGATCATCAAAATAATTTGCAGAAAATGGTATCTAAATACTTTGATTACAGACCTCTAATTACAGATCTTACACCAAGAAGAAAAATTATAAGAGATATGAAAGACTTGCTTTAATTGCTACTGTGGGTCTTGATGATCTTAGCCAAAATCTTTTAAGTTAAATACCAACCAGTGGAATGGATTAAGATAGAAGACATGAATGTTTCTCTGATAAGAACAATACTCTTGGTTGGATTCCCTGCTGCTGGGAAAAGCTCAATCATTTATCTTATGTATAGTGTTCTTTGTGGATCTGGTTTCATTCCTTTCGCTCAGACTTAGGTGATAATTCTTAACTTTAAGAATTTGGGAATTGTGTTTCTGCTCGAAGGTATCTTATCTGGTTTATTCCCGGAAAATGTCTAGAGGAGAGAGAGAAAAGAAGTTGAAAGAGGTATTCTGGGTCGTGGGTTTACCATTCAACCGAGATGATATTGAAACAATCCATGTAAGCTAAACCGTTGTTTTGATCTGATCCAACGACTTAAAACCACCCACTGTCAACGGATCCCTCCTCATTTTCGTATTTGAATATCAAACACATGGCATCTTTAGCAGAATGCACGTAATTTTCGTAGGTGTTACATATGTAGTAAATTAAAGATCTCATAATTAATAAATTATTTCTAAAAATATATTGATTCAAATCTTAGAGCATCTTATATGATAAAATTTTAAATGTTTAATTTATTATGAAAAATTATTAAAGAACAAAAATAGTAAAAAAAGTCATGAATGGTCTAAATGAAAGTCTAGCTAAAGCTTTCTCTCAAACCTTCATATTTAATATCTCTTCTCTTCCAGTTTATAGTTATTAACTATTGAAGATGAATTTATATTAAATAGGAATCTAAAAAATCTTATGTGTTATGAAAAAAATAAATATTTCCACCTCTATTGGAAATACTCTTATGGAGGAAGGAATATGCCAATAGTGCAGACATGTAAGCTAAAGAGAATGTCTAATGACGCGTTTGGATACAAATCCAGAAATAACTTTTTGATTTCTGGAAGTTAAAAAATAAAAAGTTAGTTTGGGTATAAAATTTTAAAACGACTTCTAGAAGCGAAAAAATCAGCTTTTTGTGAAGCAAAATATCTTTGCTTCTAACTTCTGCTTCTGATATCCAAACGTGCTATAAGTCTTATAGTGGGGGAGGGAATATTATCATAAGCGAGAGATAAAGTTTCGCTTTAGAAAAAAAAAAGAGATATCATTTCTCATTTTAAAGGATCAATTATATTAAATACCTGTTAAAATTAAATTATACTATTAATTTATATAAGAAAAAACAAAACATAAAATCTTACTAAAATATTTTTTTTCGGCGAGGTCGCCCGACTTTTGCTTCCCTTGTTGGGAGGAAATAGAGGGAGACAATGGGTTTTGGTCATGTTTTTCTGTCAAATCATTTCCTTCTTTTCCTTCATAAGACTTAGCCTTATCTAAAGACGAAAATATTAAATTTTGCATCATTTTTTATACAAATTTTAACACCGTTTATATGTTGTAAAAGTATTGGTCCATGATATTTAATTCAAAACTCAATGTGGCTCTCATAAAATTCACCATTTTAGATCTAAAGATTAGATGGATACCATATAGTGATGTAAAGGAATGGGGGATACAAATAGTGTATCCCTAGCACAACCGATCTAAAAAACATCTTTGATATATTAGCACAAATGAACAACTAGGCACAAAAATCGACTCGGAACCACGAGACCGCCTGAAACAACAAGTCATAGTTTGAAACTGTCTTGTATGGATTTATCTAACGGTTATAAACTATTTGGAATTTGGACATACCATCCCATTCGGTCTGGTCAGCGGTTGTAGCATATTAATTGCCTGAATCAAGCAGCTGACGTAAATTTAACTGGATGGCAACCGACCAACTACTGATATTCTTCCCACATTATTATGCATATAATAATCCAGCAACTGCCATTAAAAGGGAATTCTATTTCTTATTCTCAGAATATGAGCTAATTGCACACGAGTTTTGACTATGCCTATAGTGATAAATTATTACGTTTAATATCTATAATACAAAACAGACTGATGTTTATTTTGCGACAAATTCGACCCTTGAAAATAGGATATAGACGGATAGTATTGACCGATTCGAGTGTTTGTCTTTGGGACACATCTAAGCATTTATCTTTTTTCTCTAAACACATTGCCGGTAAAGATCATGTCCTGGCATGGACCAAATTAACCCTTACCTAACTACTATGTTATGTTTGTGTGGAGCCTGGTAGTGCACGACCCGGTTCGTATTCGACCCGATTCGATTGGAACCCCGTTGGGAAATTTAATGAGACTTTTTGAGAGGTTTGTTTATGAAACGGAGTAGTCTCTATATATATCGAGTTGCCCTATCTAGGGTTTATGTCAGTATTATTATCATCGTTATATTCGTCTGGAACTCTGTTTTTGAGATCATAGCGAAAACCGCAGCCGCTCCTTGGACCTAACCTAATTTAGGTGAACCAAATAAATCTTATGTCTTTTATTGCTTTCGTTTTGTTTTTTTTATAGCATCGATCCTAACATACTAAACCTAATCACGACTAACCTTAAATATACCGTGATAACGTTTTCTAATATAATTAAAAATTTTAATTAACTTAATTTTATAAAAATTTCAAACAAAAAACGCGTGGACAAATAGCCAACAATAAATAACGAAGTGTAATCCATAAAAAGTACATAATGGAACGTAACAAGCATGTATCATATACGTACTATAAAAGTGAGTTCATTCCGCTCTAGCTTCTTGCAAGTTTCCAAACCACCAGTGAGCGTAAAGAGTAGCACGTTCTGAGCATAAGATGAACTTTTGGAGCATTTTGTATTCCAAACTTTTTTGTAAACCTTGGATCAACTAACCACATGTACATTACAGACCAGCGCATTTTTCATTAAAACTGGCAAAACCCTCCTGCTTTCATGTGGTAATTGAAAGTGCAAAAACGAGGGGAACATGAAATGTTGGAAGCCAAGAAGCCACAAGAATCCAAAACTGAATAACTTGACATGCAATAAGTTTACCGAACAAGACCTATCTAACAAGCACAATTGATATGTTTTTTACTTATTGAGATCCTTTTTGATTGATACTGTTATTTCGATTATAAAATATTACATCATGTAATATATTTTATACTGTTATTTCAAGTTCCTCTATCTAGGAGTATATAATAATTATAACATATAATATATCACAGTACCTTGTAAAACCAATATCATAGATTACAGAAAAGTTGGTTTTTGATTTGGGATGATCAAACTTATATAATAGTCATTTTCATTGTATATGTGCATTGTATCTTATCGATATTTAAAAATTCGATGCGAGGGGATATTGTTTAGCTTAGATTCTGTTTTTGTAACTTATTTTACTACAACGGAGAAAAGTTGTATGTGCTTCCAAGATTTTGGTTAGTGGTATGTAGCTTAAACACCTACTAAGTTGTCCATCTCTCTGTTATGAAGTGTCGTTATTGGATGTACCAGAGCTTTTGATTTATTTGGTTAAGTAGTTGGGTTTCTAGATTTCAACCTAATCACGGTTAATTTTAATGAGAAAATTATATTTTATCCTAAATTTTTTAATTCACGGTTAATTTGACTTGATCAATAAAACACCGGCATGCGGTTCTGGTTACCTCTAAAAACAATAAAAAAACTAAAGTTCTTAATTTAACTTAACCACGACCCTTGCTAATTTTAAAACTGAAGGAAACTAAATTTTTTAGCTTAACTAGCCTTAATCTAAGTATGTTGGGGTTGTAGGTCTCGACTAATTTATATATATACTAGATATCACTCCGGCCTATACGTTTCATATTAATAATATTACCACATACAATTACAAAACCTAGATAGTTATGTTTTGTTTACTGCCTAATTAGTTGTTGTGGGTCATACTTCAATATACTAATTATCTTTTATATATTCGATAAATATTGTTAATTTTTTTTCTAAAACTTGAAATAATTTCGTGCTTTTATACTTCGACGGAAACTTTAATACATTTTTTTCAAAATAAAAAATATAATGCATTATCATCACAATTAAAATTTTATGAGTTCAATATGAAATTCGGTTTTTTAATTTAAAATTATATAACAAACAAAAACAATCGAAGAGGTTGAGCCTCGTCAGAAGGCCGGGGTGCTACCTAATAACTAATAAGTACAATATGTTTTACAAGGTCATCAAGACTTTTTACATCCTACCGTCCTAAGTTTTACAAGATCATCAAAACTCTTACATCCCACCATACTACCTTTAACATTGTTCACATAGGAAATGTGATTTTTCTTACTACTCCTATAAGACTTTTTATTGTCTACAACCTTCAAAGAACTCTTTGAACTTTAGTGTCCTGAAGTCTTCTGAATAAAATGAGCCCTTACACCCCCTCCAACTTACACTCGTTTAACCACATCTACAGATTGAAAAGACTCATTCCTCTGAGAATTAGCTTAAGAAGCATGTGCAACAGTAAAATCATGAGGAATCCGAATACCCACTTTAAATTGTCGTGAATAGCGATATCAGGTGTTCCTAGACTCCTTTTCAAACAAAAAGGTAATTTGTTATTTGTGAAAACTAGAACATCCACCAACTTGGAATTTGCACCAAGAGAACTACTCGCACCTCTTAGAAATTTCAGCACCTTCTCCAACACAAGCCCTCCCTTAAAAGAACTTATCTCCATACCCTCCATTTCCACCACCGCTTCAACATCAGATTCTTCTTTATGTTTTTATGCCCAACTTTTGTTAAAAAACACCCATATTTCTCTTAGATACTTTTTGATCCAAAAATCCAAAGAGTTATCTATCTGCTTCAGTTTATTGTCTACATCAGTAGACACAACGTTAAGCTTCTTATCACACCTCTCCAAATAATGGCCAAATGTACCGCTGTTTTGGGATAAAATCAATATTTATAAAAAATGGGGGTAAGATAAAATGTTTGTAGTGATACGAGAGATTAAAATTGTACAACATTTGTCTAAACAAAAAAATGGTCGTTTGAGTTTTATTTCAATCACAAGGAGACACTAGAAAAATTATGTTGTCAGTCATAAGGACCATGCGCTTGGATTCAATTTGATCCAATCATGTTGTCAGTACATTTATAGTTGTTTTATTTTCAATAAATCGATCGTTGGGACCCTTGTATATACCAGTTGAATCGATATTAGTATTACGATTAAGACCATGTATCTCAATTCATTAGGATTCATCCTGGTACTGACCTTCATACAGATATGGGAAACACCGTTCACCTTAGTCAACACGCGCAAACTTCATTTTGTCCACATCCATCTTCTAAATCTTATCATGTGATTGAACTTTGATAGATTCTGAGTATCGTGGTTGAACGACTATCTGAGTAGAGCTTTGTTTTCTTATATATGAATTTTAGTATGCTTGAGTAAGAACTCGTGTACATCAATTGGACTCATATAGGGTAATGATTCTCATAGCCGAAGAATTTAGTATGCCAACTAAATAGCTTGTTTAATGTTTATCCTCAATCGTTCACAGGTAGATAGGGTTTGGAGTAAAAGTTGTGGGTATACCTCTTGTAAACCCTCACGAGACAAAACTCGTCCACTAGGGACACCTAGGGGTTTAAAGGCTTATTACATATGCTAAATGTAGTCGCGATTCCTGCAAAAGTGAGTTAGAATTTTATTTTATAGATTAGATTTGCTCGAGGACTAGCAAATAGTAAGTTTGGGGGTATTTGATAGACACATTTTTGTGTCTATGTGGTCACTTCTCTATTTTGTTAATGCTTGATTTTATATTATTTACGAGTTTTTATGTCTTTGTAGGTATTTTTGAAAAATAAATATTTGTGGAAAAATCGGCTCAAAAAATGATAAAGGCACCCAACAAAAGTGTTAAAGGCACCCACCAGTTGGATTGGGGGCACCCCTTCTCTAAATTCAAAAAGTTGAAATTGACGGGAAATGTTCTTCACGTACAGAAAATTCCTGAATTGGTGGCAACCGAGTTTTAAGGCATTGTTGGATGATTTCAAGCTACCCAAGTAAAGAAGAAACCAAAACAAGATCAAACACGTCACTACAGAGTGATTCATGCCGGAAAAATCGCTGCAAAATCAAATCCAAGCCGGAAAAGGATAATACTCCCTGTTTGAGATTTACACGTGATTGGAGTTGGTTTTAGATAAGGATTTGCATCCTAATCGATTAAGGATGATGTATTAGGGTTACATAAACCTATAAATACCAAAGAGAATCGAAGAAAAGGGAAGGGAGAAACCACCGAAAGTTGACAGGAAAAAAAGTTTCTACTGCAAAAAAGAAGAACCTGAAGAACATAAGGCGCTCTAGAAGTGTCGCTGATGGTGTCGCTGAAACAGTCAAATACGCAGCTGCTGAAGCAGTCTTATTCCTGAAGCACTTCAAGTCCGTCTTTCTTTCGTGTTCTCTTTTTCTTCTTCTGTAACACAGAGAACACTTCTATAACGCTTATAAGCGTATCAAATCACCTGTGTTACCTCCATTTCACCATTGTAAGCACTTTTTGAGCAATGAAAATCTATTTTGAGTGTGTTTCCATTACAATGAGCTAATCACCATCACTGGGGAGACGGAGGAAGCTATTTCTCTAATAATTAAGTGGTAACTTCTATTTTATCTATTAATTGCTTTGAATTAAATTGGAAAATGGTTTTTATCAAGTAGTTGTGTTTTATTTTGATGAGTCATGCTGAGTTTATTGCTTTTGATGTCTCATGTTTACGATTTACAAAAATTATTTTGAAAACCTAACTTTGGCAATGTTTTGATAAAACTGAATACATGAGTTGCAAACTTTTTACCACTTGAAAAATTGGCGAACGGTGGAATCCTTAGTCCAAGTTCTTTTCATCAATTTTAAATCAACTTTACTTTAATCTGTTTTCTTTTTAGTTATTAAAAATTAAGTTTAAAAATCAAATCTTCACAAGTCTGAGTATCGAACCTTTTTACCACTATATTAAAATCACATCATGTGGCTAGCGCTTGAGTTTGCGCATCAATACTGTGGCGCGTCCCTTAGGGATGCAACCTAAATTCGCTAGCGCTTTGAGTTAGCGCTTAATGGTGTGGCGCGTCCCTTGAGGACGCGACCTAAGTTAGATAGAGTTTTGGGCGCTTAGGTGCGGCACGTTCCTTGAGGACGCTGCCTAAGTTAGCTAGCACTTAGGTGGGGTGCATCTCTTGAAGACGCTGCCTAAGTTAGCGCTAGTGCTTTAGCTAGCGTAAAGTGTTGTGGCACGTCTCTTGGGGACGCAGCCTGATGAGATAGTGCTAGCCTGGTGCTAGCGCGGAGAGTCTAGGTATAGACTAGTGCTAAGGCATAACATGCTCCTTTAAAGGCATTTCTCTTTGATTGTGGCGGGTCCAAGAGGAACGACGCATAGTTTATGGCTTGTCCTTGAGAAAATGCTAAAGTGGCATATTTTAAGCTCATGACAGCAACTTGTGATGTGTTCTTTGCGAATAATGCATTAAGCTAAAATGCTTTCTTGGAAAACATATATTAACTATTTTCAGAATTGATAGATGTTATTGGAACATTGATGCACATTCGAGAAAAGTTTAAGGAATTTAGTTGTGGAATTTATGCAACTTGAGACTGGTTCGATATGGTATAAATATTATGAATATTTGAGAGGCTACATTATCAATTTCGAATGCCTGAAGATATTTGTAAAGACTGTATTCTTAATTCGCCTGCGGAATATCAGTAGGGATACAATATTTCACATTTATAATTCCTCCTGCTAGACAAAGGGCGATTCTATAATTCTATCCCTCATAAAAAACTCATCATTCTTCTTTAATCTTCTTGACTCAAAGCATGACTATCATGACTTGACTAATTGGTTTATTTCTTGCACCATGTGCGTGTGGTGCACCCTCCAGTGGACACTACTCCTGTTGTTGTTGACAGTCCCCAGTCTGTAAGAAAAGAACCGCAGATGATTCTTCCATGTTGATGCTTCTGAGGCTTTAGGAGACACCGTGAATATAAAGGACGAAGACAAGTCTGAGGATGAAAATCTTGAAGAAGCGTCTCGTACTTTATGAAGAATCTGGCTCGCTGTTGTTGATGGAGAAGTAAACAATAGAGATGAAACACCAGGCTCTTCCGTTTGCCTGGATCCATCTCAGGTAAGTTTCTTCTCTTTATGACCATGATTAAACATGTGAACTCTTCAAACTTCTTATGTAAGCAGAGCCGTACTCGAATTTACAAAAACTTTATGGATTTTCGTCATTAGAAAATTTTAGAAGTATAGTGCTTGGGAAAAACGATGTAGAATCTTAATACAACCTCCGTTTTTGATGATTGACCCCTCTATCTTTATTAGAAAAAAATTTCCTACGTCTTGAAGGAGAAAAAAATATATGTTTTGATAAGTCTGATGTGTCAAAACGATCCAACAGTAAAATTCAGGAAGTATCCAGGAAAATTCTGACAGTTTTCATATGTGATATCGCTCACTGTTTCGGCCATAACTCTTAGCTCGTTTACTCGATTAATGGTTCGGGCCATACAATACTTCAAATACTATTTTATAATGAATGTATGTGACATTTACGAGTATGTATAGTGAGTTTTATGGTACATGTTCAAGAATTTTGTGTTTGAGATTGTAGATGGTGAGTTTTTGACAAGGGTCAGAATTGTAAAATCGCCCTTCTGCCTAGTTGCAGGAACCTAGAAGTATCCGCACATATTTGTGTGCCTATTTCTAAAACAGTATCAAAACGTGAAACATTGTACTTCTACTTATTCCGCAAGAGAATTAAGAATACAGTCTCTACAAATAACTACAGGCATTCTATACTGATCCTGTAGTCTATAATCTCTACATAATAAGTCTCAAGCTCTTAGATGGATTGCCCTCTAATATAAAGAAACTTGAGTGTTCTCTAGTGATATTCCTAGAGCTTGTTCTGTATCCATTATCTTCTCTAGTGCTATTCCTAGAGCAATGTCGATACTCAGATTCTTATTTAAACAACATCAGTTTACTGTTATACACATATTCTGAAAATAGCTAATGCTTAATCTCCAAGAGCGCTTAATATCCTGCTTACAAAAAACAGATCACAATTCGCCGTCCTGACTCTCACTTTAACATTTTACTCAAGGACGTCTCACAAACTATGCATCGTTCCTCTTGGACGCGCCACAATCAAAGAACAATGCTTCCAAAGGCACACTGTGCATCTGAGCTATGCTATCCCTAGTAATTTCCTACGCAAGCACAAGGTTAGCATTATCCCCACTAGAACAACCTCCCAGGGACGCATTAACGTATTTACGCTAGAAGCACTAGCTTTCTAGCTTAATAACGTAAGAGCGCTAGCTTCCTAGCTCAATAACGCAAGAGCGCTAGCTTCCTCGCCTTAGCGCATTGGCACTAGCTACCTTGGCTTAGCAACGTCCTAGCCCTAGCGTGTTGGAGCTAGCCTTCCTAGCTCAATAACGCAAGAAGTGTTAGCTTCCTTGACTTGTGGCGCTAGTGCTTCCTTGACTTTGGTGCTAGCCTCCTTGACTTGTGACGCTATACTTCCTTGACTGTGGCGCTAGTGCTTCCTTGAATTTGGCGCAAGCCGCTCATTGACTTTAGCGCAAGCCTCCTTGACTGTGGCGCTAGTGCTTCATTGACTTTGTTGCAAGCCTCCTTGGCCAAGAAGCGTCCCATCCTTAGCGCATGGGCGCTAGCCTCCTTGGAGAACAAACATCCTAACCTTTTCACCAGAAATGCTAGCTTCCTAGCTTCTTAGATATGCTAGCTTCCTTAACCTAGCTAGCCTCCTTGACCTTGGTGTTAACCCCTCTGATTCCGACGCTAACTTCCTATCCCTAGTGCGTTGGCGCTAGCTTTCTTGGAAATAAACGTCCTAGACATAGCACATTGGCGCTAGCGTCCTAGTCCTAGAAAGCATCCCAGCTATAGCGCATTGCCGCTAACTCCTTTGACCTAATAAGCGTCTTGGCCTTAGCGCAAAAACGTTAGATCTCTTAGGATTATCATCTTCCTAGCCTTTGCGCTAAAATTACAAGCCTCCTTAGTAGCGTCTTATCCTTTGCAGCTAAAAAGATAGCTTTCTTTTTCGAAGCTAGCAAATTAACTTTGCTCTCAAAACGCTAGCACATTAGCTTATTTGTGCTAAGGAGCTAGTGCTAGCCTTGTTAGCTTCTTCCCTTAGAAATACGCCATTCCTTTTAGTACTGGCCTAATATCAATGCTAGCATTATATGGTTATATAATAAGCCTTCTTGCTAAGTAATCTCCTCGCAATATTGGTTTTAAACACTTTCAGAATTATGTCTTGCTACTTCTAAGATGACTTCTAGCTATTAAAACAACCATGTTGCTCCTAAGATAGTACATAGTCAATAAACTTACCAAACTCGACACTGATCAGTCTAATTACCAATCTAGTGAGTCACATGACTTTCCTCACTGACTTAACAAGTCATTTGACTTGACTTTACTTAATCAAAACCGTAGTGGTTCACGACTTCACTATCATTCTACAAGATATCAAATACAACACATGAGAGGATTCTCATTGAGGTATTGGTCTGGCGGTCTACGGAAATCGTGTCTTGTGAAAACATATCCACGAACAAGAAGGTAACAAGTAGTGGGACAATTGTAAGACAATTGAGAGATCGAGGAGTAGTGGTCATACAAGTCTTCCTTACTTTTCGGACATGACTCCACTACAATCTCCACAATCGTTACTGCTCCACTTCTTCTGTAACTTCCACCACTTACGAGAAATCAGTGTGTCTTCTCAGAGTTATAAAAAGACATAAGGAACAAGAAAAAACCAATGAAGAATACGACATAATAATTCGCGATTCATCCCAGAGATAATCTATTCTTCTTTACATACTGTAATTACTTATCATACTGATATTTCTCAACTCTCTTTGCTTCCCTCCCCTAAAACCTACCCAATCTTCTCCACCTTTGTGATCGAAGCAGCACGTGAACAACCATTTCTTGGTTTAGGCTCGATGTGTTCGATCTTGATCTCTTGAACCTACCTGAAAGTAACATTTTGTAGTACATTTGTTTTCACCCTAAAACCGAGATATTCTAACCTAATATGCATGTAGCCTCTCTACTTTTAGGGAGAGGATGACAAAAATCAGATGAGCTTGTTAACGAAGGAACAAGAATTACCATTGATTTTGATGTGGATAATGTCTTCTCCCATATTGAAAATCATAAGAGGACTCCCTATCTCATACTTGCTGAGGATGGTGCTTTCACTGGTGTTGATATACAGAACAATGGTGTAACAGAGAATGTGTCAGTTGAGTACCTTAATGTGGGCATTAATGTTGATTTCCACTTCAATAGAGTTTTTCCTAAGTATTCATGTGTTGGAGGTTTCACCATTCCATCTGCTTATGTTGATTTGTAATGATCCCTCTCCCTCATAATGAAATCTCTGGAGTCGTCTTCAAAAATGGGAAGAAGTTGTAGATGAAGCTGAGAACTATGATCTTAATATTGTATGGCTTCGTCATCATCAAGGAATTGTACGAGGGCGTCTTGCTGAAGTAGGAGGATTTGTAAGCTTGGATGCAATGATCAAGGCTAGAGGTGAGGTTGAAAGGCATTTCTGAAGTTGAAGCTTGCAACATAGGTTCTTGAAAGGGAAGAGAGACGACGACTCTGACCAAGAGAATGATGTAATGACGCGGACGCTCCATAGGGGCTAACCTGACTTTTGTTGTTATTGTTTTAGATTTTTGTCTGGGACGTGGAGCATAGGTTGTCATTGGGCTGGTGGCGGGACTGAGGCTGGAGATGGGGTTGAGGTTGATGGTGAGCGTTCAATTCAGCGTCTGAGATGAAGTCTTCCTCTTGACCTCTTCGTTCTGACAACACCTCATGTATGATTGGATATTTTATTGCTTACTGACCATACTGCTTCACCAACATATATCTCTACAACTTTTAGACCCTGAATCGATATATAGTCATCAGGATGCTTGTCATCTTTCTGGAGCAATCTTCTCAGATCTGAAAAATTCTATCCCCATTATAAAGGGAGAATAGGGAGAGATATCCTCATCTAACGTTATCCTAGTGCTAACGCCGTGTAGGGAATTATCGTTAGCACTATGTCAACGCTACTAGGTAGGTCCGACGCTAGCACTAGGCTAGCTTCGTGGTATGCCACAGACAGAAAGGTTGGCGTTGTCCTAAGAAGCGTCGTGCATTGCACAACTTATGTATATTTCCAGGGTAAGGTTTGGCTGCGAGCAAGGCCAGCGCCAGCCGTGGATAGCACAATGGTCACTTCACGCTTCTCTTTCGTTATTCGCGCATGATGCTGTTTGTACTTGCTTTTGGTGGCATACACACTTCCATTTATGCAAGCATTGATTCAACATCTTCCTCAAGTCACGATAGCAAGGTCATTATTAATACCTGATGCTAGGGAATTCAACGGAAAATTATTGCACCTGGGATATGTATGAATCGATCAATACTAGTGGACAATCAATCTACGAGCTTGATATTCATTCTTTATAATCAAAGAATATCTGGAGAGTATTGCAACACGCACCAACAATATTCTGAGAATTATATTAGTGATAGATATTCTATACAAAGATAAGTACTGAGTCATACCGTACAAACATACAGATACTGAGTTATACATTAAATATTTAACATATATACTTCTTCTGTCTTATTTATCAGTCCTCTATTTTATTTTCGTTTATCTTAAAATAATTATCAACTTTTTTTATTAAACTATCCAATATACCCTTAATTTTTTTTTTATAATTATAAAGTCATTTTTAATATAACCCAAACTTAAATCTTAAACCGTATCTTCGTAATAAAGAAACAAATCCATTTAATAACTTTCCTATTTATCTTCATTCCTTTTTAATAAAAAATATATTTATAACTAAAGATATGTATAGATTTTTTTTTTATCTTCTTTTAAACATTTCTAAGAATAATAAAATTACCAAATATATATTTTTCTTATATACTACGCATGTTTATTTGTATTTTTAGTAATAATGTAGCATTTAATAGGGGTAGATTTGGATATTACTTCGGTCTCTTTAATATTTTGACTTTGTCAAAACGGACTAATAAAAAAAGACAAAAAAAAGAGTATAAAATACTGACAATTAAGCGGGTGAATCTCTAATATATATACATACAAAGAGGTTATGGGGATCAGTGTAGAGCATCTATTGTCATTAATAAAGTCTATATACTTAATTACCTTGTGAAATAGAGTAGATATATAACTGTATATTTATGGTACGGGACTAGATATAAATTCACAAATTATATATTTCTGATATAAGAAAAATATAAATTTACAATTTTCTCTAGAAAAACTCACCATCAAAAACCACAAAAAACAAACCTAGATGGACTCCAAAGGATACTCAAACGGGAGTATATATTTTTCTTCCATCAACAACAATAAGAACCTCAATAGAAAATGCACAATGAACGCTAATCTCCACACAAACATGAAGATAACTTTTTCTCTGCCTAGAAAAAGTTTGACTATCAGACATGATAGGCATACTTATGAAACTTGCTATCATTCTCGGGCCTTGTTTTAATGAATTTTCACAATGAACAATTGATTAGTTATATATACAACCCAATGTTCAAGAACAAGTGATGTATCTTTTGCATTACCAAACTAAAAAACAAATACGAATCACCATAATTAGTCGTTTGGTAATCTCCATTCAGCTTCCATGATATTCGTACAACCTTCTGAACCATTATAAATGGAAGACAACGAACTACAAATCACCTAATTGCCAAATCTGCACAACGCTTGATCGTGGATTCAAATTCCTTTGAATTCATCACATCACATTCCTCCATTCACAATACTAGGCGCATGATATTCCATTGGATTATCAGCCATGGTATGTGTCATAGATATGTGCAATCAAAGATACGCATAATCAGTGATTGCTTTATCTCAGGAAGATAATTAGACACAGTTTCCTTTAACCTCTTGTAAATTTGTTTTTCCTTTTATTTTGTATTTACTACAGTCTAAATCATGACCATGATTGTGTACAAAAACAATATAAATATATGTCATCCATTGAGAAACTAAAAATTCATTGCCTTAACTTGGTATCATCTTTTTCGATCCTAAAGCCACTCATAACAATATCTCTTTTTTTTTTCTTTTTCTTCTTCAACCAACACCTCTTCCCTGTATTTTGATGTCCCATTTGCTCAACTTCACAATGCTATTACTGCAAAACTTGAGCGTTCAAACTATATTTTATGGGAGGCACAATTTCTAGCATTTTTCTAAGGGTATGACCTCGAAAAAAATTGTCAATGGTCTTCATCAATGTCCATATGCTCTCACTTCAGAAGGAACACCAAACCCATTATTTTCTCACCGGATTCACAGAGATAAAATAATTTTTGGTTGGATTTTCTCAACCCTAACACAACCTATTCTTGCTAAGGTTCACAAGTGTGTTTCATCTGCCGAAGCATGAATGTTGTTTGCTTCCAAAACAGAAAGCAAATCTTCTCTATTTGAAAACTTGATATCAACACATCAAGAAAGGAGATCAAACTATTGCTGATTACCTTGCTCGTGCAAAACAATTGCATGATGACATTATTACTGATGGACAGTCCGTATCAGAGACGGAACTTCGTCAGGCAGTCCTTGATGGCCTAGACTCTAACTACGAGTTCATAGTTGCTTCTTAACTACAACTATGTCTTCTTTTTCTCTTGAAGCTTTTGAAAACTTTTTAATGACGTATGGACTTCGTCTTGATTATGAAAATAAATATCTTCCAACTGCAGGCTAATGTTGCTCGAACTACTACAAATCTAATAATGCTCCAATTGTGTGTCAAATTTGTGATAAACCATATTACATAGCCTCTGATTGCTTCAAAGATTTAACAAAACCGTGAGACCACCGCACAAGAAGCCTCCCAAAAAAATCTATCGACCATCTCCACCACCTTTGTCTTCTTATACTTCAAGCCAAACCACACATATGATTGGCAGCTTGACAACAGAGCAACCAATCACATGACAAATACTTTGGGTAATCTGTCCCCTGACTCTGAATACTCGGATCCTGAACAAGTAAGGTTTGCTAGTAGATCAAAGTTACCAATATCCCAGACCGGCAATGCCATACTACCCACCCCTAATCGTAAGTTTTTGCTCTCTAATGTTTTACATGTTCTACATTTATCACAAATGTGTCTCAATTTTTTCGAGATAACAAAGTTATTTTTGAGTTTAATGACGAATCTTGTCTTGTAAAGGATCTATTACAGAGAAGGTGATACTTCGGAGCAAGCTTAAAAACAAACTTTACACTCTTGGTCCCGTTTGTTTACCTATTACGGCTATGGTTGATGAACTCACCTCTCTACAAAAGTAGCATGCTCTTTTGGGACATCCTATGTTGAGGACAATCAAGGCTGTCGTATCTCACCATCATCTACCTATTTCTAGTACAAATTTTAAGTTTTATCAGTCATGTTTAGAGACTAAAGTTCATAGACTTCCTTTCTCCTCTAGTGCAACAATTTATGAAAAACCGTTGGATTTGATAATATCCGATGTTTGGGTCCATCTCCAATTTTATATAAAGAAAGGTTTCAGTATTATACTTCCTCAGTTTCAGGAAAAAAGTTATTTTTCCTATTTGCACAATTGTTAAAGCAAGATGAGAGAGAATAACTTTTATAATTTATTTCCAGATATACCCTAACAAAAAATTTAATACTACATATATCTTTATAATGAGAATAATAACATTTCTTAAAATAACAAGGGTAGTTTTGAAAGTTTGTTATATTGAAAATGAAAGTAACTCTTTTGTTGGAACAAAAATTTAAAGAGAAAGTAACTGTTTTCCTGAAACGGAGGGAGTATTATTTTTGTTGATGTTTTAGTCAATTTACATGGTTTTATCCAATGCATACGAAATCTGACCCGTTTCCATATTTTTATTGTTATCTAAACATGTCGAAAACTTATTCAACTCAAAAATTAAGACCTTTCAGTCTGACAATGGTGGTGAGTATCGAAAGTTTACCTCTATTATTCATGCTAATGTTACCCATCATTATTTCACCTTCCCTCACACTTTTGTCCAGAATGGTCTTGTCGAACAACGACATAGCCACTTATTACCCATCTTTCCACGGTTTCAGTTCCTTACATATTAATACAATCCCTTTTTCACTTTATGTTATCTTATGAATAGAGTTCCTTCAGCTCCAACTGGTTCTAAATCACCATATGAAATGCTTTTCCATAAGACACCTGAATACACATCTTAACTTTTTCTGGGGTATCTAAGTTTTCCTCATCTTTGATCATACCGTTCTACCAAAATGGAGTCGCGTTCATCATATTGTGTCTTTATGATAGTGCCCATCGCAAGGGAAATAAAGTGAACTTACGTTTGCGCACACCAAAGTACTACCTTCACCAACTACTACTTCACATGTATATTCTTTTATTTATACTTTTACTACTTCAATACCTAATGTTTCAGAACAATACCTTCCATAAATTTCAACTAGTCCTGGTCCCATATTAACATATCCTATCCAAAATCCCTCCTAATTTTTTCCCATATCAACAGTTCCCTTTAATCCTGAACTTGATCCAAATTCTGATCCACAACCTACAACACCCCAACCTCAGTTTGCATATTTTGCTAGAGCTCTACGATCACACCTTCAAAAAATACCTAGTCCACAACCTGATCTGGTCTCCTTTCAACCTCCACATGCTCTTAATGATCGTATTATGATTACAAGGAGTAAGGATGGAATATTCAAACCAAAAGTATTACTTGCTTTAAAGCATACTAACTTAGCTGGCGATTTGCTTAAACCAAGTTATTATACGTATGCAAAGTCAGATTTGACGTGCTATGGATGTCGAATATCATGCTTTAATAAAAAAAATTGAATTTCGTATTTGGTTCCAATCCAACCTAATATGAATTTAGTTGGGTGCAAGTGGGTTTTCCGAATTAAGCGAAAGGCAGGTGGCACAATAGAGCGTTATAAGGCAAGAATTGTTGCAAAAGGTTTCAATCAACAAGAAAGGGATCAATTATAGTGAAACTTTTAGTCAAGTCATCAAGTTGTGCACTATTCGAGTTGTTTTGACTCTTGCTTCAACATATAATTGGCCAATTCGGCAACTTGATATCCAAAATGCTTTTCTTAATGGTAATATTTCAAAGGAGGTTTACATGAAACAAACTCCCGGTTACGGAAATCCTACCTTTCTGAATCATGTATGTAGGCTACATCGCTCCTTATACAGACTTAAGCAGGCACCACGAGCGTGGTATAATCGTCTCATCATCTTCTTATAACATATTGGTTTCATGATTTCACGCGCTGATACTTATTTATTTATAAGACGAGCTAATGATGGGTATTGAAGCATTGAAGATTTAATCAAATATGAATAATGATACTTAAAGACCCCGTCCAGTTTATTTTTCCCTGGGTATTGAAGCAACATATATTCCTCAAGGAATTTTTCTATCTCAATAGTGATACATTGAATATTTAATCAAATCTGATCAATTTCAAGGTGCTAAACCTGTCTCTACATCGTTAAGCACCTCAACTGATCTTAATCCCACTGGAATCAAGTTATTACAAGACCCTACACCCTATAGAAGTCTTGTTGGAGGATTGCAATATCTTCTTATTACACGACCAAAATTTTTATTTGCCGTCAACAAAGTCTACCAATTTATGCGCTCTCCAACTGAGGCGCACATGCTAATGATTAAGAGAATTCTCCATTATATGTAATCTACAACATCTTATTGTATATTGCTTAAACCAACTCCAACTTTGCGTATCAAATATTCCACGTACACCGATGCAGATTGGGATGGTGATCGTTCTGACCGACAATTTACTAGTGGATATTGTGTCTTCTTGGGTCCTAATATCATCTCGTAGAGCTCTCAAAAATAAAAACAATCTCACGGTCGAGTACTGAAGCTGCATATCATGGTCTATCTATTGCTACTCCTCAATTAATATGGGTTGAATCTCTCTTATAAGAGTTACTCGTATGTTTTAGGGTAAAAACAAATATACAGTAAAATCGTAGTTTCAGGTAGGTTCGAGAGATCAAGCTAGAACGTGACGAGCCTAAACCAAGAAATGGCCGTTCACATCCTGATTCGATCATAATTTTGGAGAATATTGGGTAGGTCTTAGGGGAGGGAAGCAAAGAAGGTCGAGAAAATCTCAGTGTGATAAGTTATTATAGTGTATAGAGAAGAATAGATTATGTATGAGATGAATCGCTAATTTTATATTCTTGTCTCTTAATTCTTTCTTGTTTTTGTTTTAAATAGACGAAGCCATCTATTTATATTTCTGATGAGGCACACTGATTTCTCGTAAGTGATGGAAGTTAGAGAGAGATGAAGAAGTGACGATTGTGGAGATTGTAGTGGAGTCATGTACAAAAAGTAGGGAAGCCTTGTATGACCACTACTCCTCATCCTGTCAACTTCTCTGTAACCGTCCCACTACTTATTACCTTCTTGTTCGTGGATGTGTTGCCACAATGTACGATTCCATAGGTTTATCCTAATGCTAAGGAAAAGTGTGCTCCTTTGGAGGCATTGCTATTTGATTGTGGCGCGTCCAAGATGAACGACACATATTTTATGGCTCATCCTTGAGCAAGATGCTAAAGTGGCATATTAATCACAGAACAAAAATTTGTGATGTGTTCTCCGCGAACAAAGTATTAAGCTAAAATGTACCTTTGAGGATTAAGCACTAGCTATTCCCAAATTTGATGGGTGTTATTGGAACATCGATGCGTATTCGAGACAAGTTCAATGAATTTAGCCGTGGAATTTGTGGGACTTGATACTGATTCGATATGACATTAATATTGTCAGTATTAGAAAGGTTACATGATCAGTTCAGAATCACTTCAGGTATGTGTCCAGCAAGAAGTATTGTTAGCTTTGTTTCCTCCAGGCAATGTCTTTGATGCAAAGTTGGGCCATAAATTTAAACTTTCTTGTCGGCAAGTAGTAGGTATCGGTGCCTGCTTAGGTTTTGAGTATGCAACGATTAGTTTCTAGTGAAAACGTCATCAAGGAGACAGTAGATGAGAGACATGACACCTAGAGACGATGCATTGAGTTGTAGTTAGTAGCAGCAAAGTTGGAAATATTGGAAATCGACAGAAAAACCATAGGGTAGATCAAAACTGCAGGTGGGGCCGGCGGTGAACTCCAGTGCTCTTGTCGTAGACTTGAACACATAAATTATTTAAGTTTATAATGTCCATTGGTGTGATACTGTATTAACAGAAGCACTGAAAAACAAGGGTGGCATCAACATAATCAGAAGTCGAAGCATCATGGTCACAATAATGGAGCAGTATTGATACAAGATTGATTACGTCTTCTAGTGTGGTGATATCTTCTTGGGAGATGCAGTGCATACCATCTAAATGCAGAGACGCATCAAGCATAATTTCAAGTTGCAAACTTCCGCGTCTGAATCTCTTGAGTGTATGCACCGCAAAAAAGTTAAGCATAAATGCTAAACAATTAAATCTCATAAGACTGAGAATTCATAAATATGCCTTAGTTATGGCCACGACATTATCAAATGCCAATGCTAATGGCATATAAGCAATAACCCTAGCACCAGCAAGTGCTATCCCTAACAAGCCTTAGCCACGCTCCCAACACCAATGAGAAGCACACCCATATGCAAAAAAGCCAAAAAAGCGCCAAAGCAATGCAAAACCCTTGCTAGAACACTATACATAGCGCTAAGGCCACCAGTGCTAGCACCAAGGCCATCGCTAGTGCCAAGGCTAGCCCAGTGCTATCTTTGCTCCCCTGCGCCGCACCTGTTATTGTCGTGCCGTACTCGTCGATGCCGCGCCATTCTCTTTCCTTTGTGCCAGTGTTATCCTTTGCTTATTCATACTAGCATCATTCTTCGTTATTAGCACTATCATATGCTACTGCCGTGTTAAATTAGCGTAAAACTTACTAATAAAATTATTTTACAGCAAACTCACATGCTTTGAGTCCATGACTCCACTAACTTCTACGAGAAATAAAAAAAAATACATGGGGGATTCTTCATGGGTATTGATTTGGTGGTTTATAACAACATGCGGCATGACAACACCCTATGATGAGGAAGCTACAAAATAGTGGTAAGGTTGAAGCAGTTGATGGAGTAATGGAGTAATGGTTTCCCGAAGATTCTAAAGAGGTTATACTGTTATCCCCACGACTTCCACCTCTCCATCTCTTCACTACCTCCACTAGTTACAAGAAAACGTGTGTTCCCAAACTATTATAAATAGGCTACTTAGCCCATTCAAAAGACAGATCAAGCTTAGCATTCTCATAAGCTCTGTTATTCTCCGCCTCTACACACAATTCAATATACACATTTCCTTTAACTTTCTTTGCTTCCCTCACCTAAGATCAACCCATTTCCTTTCATCGAGACCGAAGCATGGCAGAATGGCTACTATCGTGGTTTAGGCTTGTCCTGTTCGATTTTGATTTCCGAATCTAAAGAAAGTACTTCAATATTATATTTTTTTGCCTAAGAGTAATTTTTAGGTACTAACAATTGGCGACCACAGTGGGAGATCAATCTCTCGGTCATGAGTCCAATTCTTTAACTATCTGAAAATCAATTCTTCAACTGTCTGAAAACAAGGTGGGTCTTAGGTCTTGTTCATATACTAACATAAACTCAAGTCTAGCAAACAATCTTAATTCCATGTATTACAAGACCGGCGAGGTCCCTCATGTTATTCCAGAATTCACCTTGCCTGCTCAAACTCCCTTGGAATCTATGGATGCTCAAAGCCCGACTATTATAGCTGACCTCATGAAAAATTTAAATGATATCATAACAAATCAAGCTGATATTATCAAGATCTAGAACGAGATGTTTCCTATTTTGAGAATTCTTACAGAGCAATTTTCAAGGGAGCCAACAAACATTCTCCCTTGGGGGGATACTACTTATTTCGAAGTTAACACCGATGGTGTTGATTTTTCTTCCAGGATCCATGTCTTCAACCATGACTACAAAGACGACATACATACCCATGTTGAACGAGAACTGGAAAAGAAAGATCAGCCCATCTTTAATGATTGTGAAGACTTGGAACAAACTCATTGGTATGAAAGATAAGAATACTCGGATTTATCATACTGCAATCAACATCCTTACAATGAGAGCAAAATTCTAGTATGCAAATCTTTGCTGGAAAATTTATATTTTTATACTTTCTCTGATCTCTAAGAAGCTGTGCATCGATCCACGATAAGGCCCGTCAGAAAAAGAAGCCGCAACGACAAAAACGAAAATAAACGACTGATCAACAAGCAATACTTCGTCAAACCGTCCATAAGTATTATCACTGACAAAGGATCCAAGAGGAAGGTTGTACCTCAACAAGTGTCACATACTAAACGCCTTACATCAGCCACAACTCCATCTCCAACCTCGACGCGGGCACCAACTCAAGAACAAGGCTCAGCCGAAGCTCCACGTCAACATATGTTGTAGCAACATCCAAAGACAAACCCGATATTTCCAGATTTTCCATTCTCCATAGAAGAAGTCATTGAATTAATAAATATGTGGATGCGAGATAGAGCTATTAAGTTTCCACTGGCACGACGTCCACCAACTGCCCATGAGATGTCAGATCCGAACTATTTTCTTTTTCATCGGTTCGTTAACCATCCTACCAGTGAATGCAACAGTATGAAGCACATCTTCAAGGAGAAGATAGATTCAGGAGAATTACACCTGGGGACTGAGGGTATCTACAGAGACTTACTCCCTGTAAGGAATTTCACTCTTTCTGGAGAATCCACCAACAAAACCGTCCAGACTTTCATGGAGCACATGTGTGAGATTATTTACTTTTATAAAGCCCAGCGCAAGGATATGTTCACATCCCTCAACCTTGTTGTTTCTGGTAAGCGTCTTCTCTTTATTGAAAAAGTTATGGTCCCGCCCAAGCCTGCTCCGGAGATCACAATCAACAAGAACAACGAGAAGCCCGACTGGGAACTTCTCACCACTTCTTGTGTCAAACAAGTCGAGTTTGGGAAAACACTAATTGATGCCGGAGTAGAAGGCAACATCATTACTTTCAAAACCTTGAGAGATGCCAAGATTTCTATACGTGAGGCTACACACGCACCAACCGCGCTTGAAGATTTCAAAAGAAAATCCAGGAACGCCTATGGCTACATTACTTTCGAAGTAAACAAGGGTGACGTTCAAACGTGCACTAAGTTTCAAATTATCAAAGAAGATCTCGACTATGACATGATTTTAGGGCGCCCATTGGTTCACAACAACAAGGAAGAAGTACCTTCCTCGCCGACGTCGGCACCACCAAGGGTCTCTAACGAGCCAGCATGACCTCACTGTTTGTCACCAAGTTGCGTCGCATAATAAATCTGGATCCGAAGCAATTACCTGGGGAAGACGTAGCCTCATACATCCGAACAAGTAAGTCATGTTCAACAACTCTCTTTGCAACCATCTTTCACGCGACCCGTCAAAGCTTGGGGACTTGACCCGGATATCAACCCCACTCTGATTCGGCGATGTTAATGGGAAGATGATCCTTTTCCGTATTTTACTAAATGGTTCGGAGTTTCCTCTGCTTAAAATAAGAAAACCAGTAACCTAATTATCCTAGAAACGTGTCGTGAATCTGAGATACCAAAATCCAATCCTTCCAAGTCGGTGACACAGTCAAGAAAGTTACCACCTCTCCTGAAGAAAAATCATATCTGGTTATTGAAACTATATTAGGTGGATATTGCAAACTTGCTAATGCTGACAAGCCAGTGGGGGTGATAATACATGACAAGTGGCTTAAAGTTTTTAAGGCTTAGGCACTTCACCACCCTAACAAGATTCCCCTATTTTACGCAATATTTGTAATTCCTCTAAAATATTTGCAATGCATCGCATTCATACTTAGGATTTAAATTTATTCAATTAAGCAAAGTATTATTTCCCTTTCTAGAAAATCCTTTGTAAACCATTCAAAATATACCTACTCAAAATCCCAAAATAAAACCACAGAAAATTCGGGTGTCTCAGAAACACATAAAAACCCTCAAAACTTACTTTTTAGAAAAGATCTCTGAAGACTGGTTCAACACTATCATCACATGTTATCTCCACCTGTGCAAGGGCTTCAGTTGCAAGCCTCAACTCTCGAATAGTCTTTCAGCATCATATCTAGCCTTGATAACCACTTACAAGCTAAAAGACGCATACTTCCTTCAAAAATTTTTTACAGAATGACTCTCATATTACGAGAATCCATCCAACACCGAGCTTATCCATCTCATCTTCCTCCAAGAGTCGGATCCTGTCAAATTTAAAGTCAAAGTCGACTCCAGCATTCAGACGCTCAATTGGTGTAGTTTTTATACACAACGATACCACTTGAAACATCATCTTCGCAGCTGCATCCGAAGAATCACGTGAGCAACACTCGGGGAATGAAGGTTTACACGATCTCCCCTCACTATCAAGAACCTTTCCAAACACAGAAAAGACGGTCAACCAAAGAGTTATACCCTTGACGAAGTCCTCCGCTCTTCAAAGATACTATATCTTCATCTCTCCTAACTACGTCGATAGATTTGGTAGGCGCCTTCAACCCCTGACGAGGTAAAGATGCATCCCAAGCCTACTCCAGAAAACACAACTTCATAAACCAAGGAAAGTACGACTGGGGACTGCTTGCTACCATCCTCAAGGAATATCAAATTTGGAAGGACACTGATTGATGTTGGTAATGCTGTCAACATCATTCCCCTCAAAACTCGTCAAGAAGTTGTTAATAATCCAGTATCAATCAAAGACCATCAAGGAAGATCCCAAGGCCAATGCTAGTTCCAAGGCTAGCCCAGTGATATCTTTGCTCCCCTGCCTCGCACCTATTATTTCCGTGTCGTACTCGTCGATGCCGCGCCACTCCCTTTCGTTTGTGCCAGTGTTATCCTTTGCTTGCTCATACTAGCATCATTCTTCGCTTCTAGAACTATCATATGCCACGACTCCACTAACTTCTATGAGAAATCAAAAAAATTACATGTGGCATTCTTTATGGGTATTGGTTTGGTGGTTTACAACAACATGTGGCATGGAAACACCCTATGATAAGGAAGTTACAAAATAGTGGTAAGGTTGAAGCAGTTGATGGAGTAATGGAGTAATGGTTTCCCGAAGATTCCAAAGAGGTTATACCGTTATCCCCACGACTTCTTCCTCTCCATCTCTTCACTACCTCCACTAGTTACAAGAAAACGTGTGTTCCCAAACTATTATAAATAGGCTACTTAGCCCATTCAAAAGACAGAACAAGGTTAGCATTCTCATAAGCTCTGTTATTCTCCGCCTATACACACAATTCAATATACACATTTCCTTCAACTTTCTTTGCTTTCCACCCCTAAAATCAACCCATTTCCTCTCCTCGTGACCGAAGCAGGGCGGAACGGCTACTATCGTGGTTTAGGCTTGTCCTGTTCGATTTTGATTTCCGAATCTAAAGAAAGTACTTCAACAATACATTGTTTTTTCTAAGAGTAATTTTTAAGCACTAACAGACACTGAGGAACATGTACTAGAGTGAGGCGCGTCCCTGATGGACGGGTCAGGGAGTAGTAATGCGTCCTTGAGGGACAAGTCATTTTATGGGTCGGCACTGATGGTACTAAAGGGAGACACTTAGTTTATGGCTCTTGTTGGGATAAAGCTTTTCTTTTGGCCCATTTCATTACTGACATTGCTTAAGGTATACTGTTTGTTGATCAGTCGTCGACTCCCACGGGTGTCTCCACGACTTTCTTCTCTTGCAGGTCTGGTTCTCTCTAGTAGGGCAGGAGCAGTTGTGACCAGTGTAGTTAATTTCGGCCGGTACGGTCGAATATCGCCGGTTTTACCGGTATCGGGCCTCAGCCGATACGAAATGGCCTATACCGGTGGAACAGTTTTTTCCCGAAAATATCGGCCGATATTGATCGATACGGTTTAACCGAAATGGTCGAAATGGACCGGTACGACCGAAATTAGGATTTTTAATTAAAAAAAATTAAAAAAATAAATAAAAATCCCTATCATTGTTCTAGGGTTTTCAGTTGTTACTCATGTTTTTTATGTTATTTTAGAAAAATGAGTACTAGTTTTATATCTTAATAGGTCCAATATGGAAAAAACGTTTAATATAATAATTATATGTATAAAATATGTGGACCGATATTTGCCGATATTTGGAACCGAAATATCCCCGATACAAAGGTGTACCAGTGTATCGCTCTCGACCGTACAAACCGAAATTCGATATTGACTACATTGGTTGTGACAGACCACTTCACGGCTTCGTATAACTCAGATAAAGTCTGAAACGTAAATTTTTTAAAAGAACATCATAAATAGGAATCATACCATTAATACAGAGTTCCACCAATCGTTGTACTATCACATTCCGATCATGACAATCCAGCGCTTAAATCCTGAATCTCCCCACATAGTGGGATGCTCATTATTCTTATGGAACAGTCTTCCCAAGTCTGACAGGGTGATTTTTTCGTAGACGAAGAAGTACTTCTTGTATAAGGTATTCCAGTGAGAGACTTTGAAAATTATTTGAGACATAGCACATGATTATATTCATATTCCCCGAGCAATTCTAGGAATCGAGAGACATGTTCATGAGTGTTCCCAGTTCCATCGTATAATGAGAAAGTTGGAGAGGAGTAACCTCTTGGTAGCAGGATTCTCTGAATTTTAGACGAGTAAGGAGACTTGTGATGATGAAGTGATGACGAGTTTTCCTTACCATGGTTTTGTAGGAGTCTCTCCAGATCTTCGCGAGTGACAAAACTGGATTGTTAGCTCCTTGATTGTCCTATTTGAATGCAGATCTTGTTACCACTTTGAATGTTGATTGTGGAGATGTTGACGTTGGTAGTCTTGGAATTTTTGATTGCTGCAACTAGGGATGAAATTTTTCTTTTTAGAAGGTTGTTGATGCGTGCTGTAAGTGCAACAAATTGCTCAAGATATTTCTCACTAATTAACTTGCAATAGGAAGGATCGTTCCTACAGAGAGTTGTGTAATTGAGAGGTTATTTAGATTAGCAAAACTATAATAAAAGTGAATACTAAGGGGGATTAGTTTAATTATCTAAGAAGAACAATGAAAAGATAGTAAGAAAAAAAGAATGATTAGGGAGTCCTTCGTCGTTACCAAATGCTGACTGAATTAGTATACTTATCTATCTTTCGTCAGAATCATTCATCACCAACCGTAGAATATATCTCCAAAATCCCCATAGTTACGGTTGGATTCGAGTCCAATAATTCCAACCGTAATTATTCCTGGATACATTTTTGTATTTCACCGTTTTGGTCGTAACTCCCTCATACGATGTCCAATTGTATATGGTGAGTTTTTGACAAGGGTCGGAATTATAAAATCGCCCTCTTGCCTAGTTGCAGGAACATAGAAATATCCACACATACTTGTGCGCATACTTCTGACTTCACATCAAAATACAAAATACCATATTTCCACTTATATTCCGCAAGTGAATTGGGGATACAATCTCTACAAAAGGCTACATGCATTTTATGCTGACAATGTAGTCTATAATCTCTACATAATAAGTCTCAAGCTCCTAGATGGGTTGCCCACTAGTGTAGAGAGAAACTTGAGTCTTCTCTAAACAATTGCAAACATTCTAAATTGGCCCGTAGCCTCCTCAATACTCACAATATTTTATGTCATATCGAACTAGTCTTAAGTCGCATAAAATTCCACGGTCCTTGAACTTGTCTCGAGTGCGCATCGATGTTCTGGTAACATCTATAGTTTGCTAGTACTGGAGCCTTATGCTTCGGATTGAAGAACTTTTCCCTATGAGATTGACGCTAGACTCGGGAATAGCTAATTCTTAAACCCCAAAATGATGCTCAAATTGCTCTTCTGAGCTCAAATACGCTACTTTAGCACTTTGCTTAAATATAAGCCACAAATAATGCGCCACTGCTCTTGGATGCGCCACAATCAAGAAGCAATGCCACAAAAGACGCATTGAACCTCTAAGATAGGATAACCCTATCCTTTTCTCCTATCAGCGCCAAGTTAGCACTATCTATGTGGCTTAGCACCCATTGGCACTAGTTAGCCACCTTAGCGCCAAAAGCGCTAACTTTCCTGGCCCTAATCCTAGCACCTAAAAAAGCGCCAATTTATCTAACATGGCCTTAGCTAGCGCGTCACTACCTTAGCACCTTACCTCTAGCACTAAAAGTGCTAACCCTAACCCTATCACCAAAGGAACAAACTCTCTTGGCTAGCTCTAGCCTGACGCGTCCCTGAGTAACGTCCTTATTTGGCTGAGACGTCCCTGAGTACCGGCCTCATTTGGATAAGGTGTCCCTGATCAATAACGATCCCATATTGATGTGTCCCATAGAACTAGCACTCCCGGATTGATGCATCTCATAGGACTAGCGCTCCCGGCCTAATACGTCTCATAGGCCTAGCACTCCCGGCCTGATGCATCCCATAGGCCTATGCATCTCCAACGCAAATGCGCCCCTAGCTTCTCCTATGCGTCTTAGATCCTTGGCGTCCTTAGCGGTCTAGCATCCTTTGTGTCATTGGCTTCCTCTGCATCCTAACTCAAGTGCGTCCCAGAGTGGCTAACGCGCCCCTAGATTCTCTAGTGCATCCAAGGCCAATGCGTCCCATCCAAGCCATCCTACAGTGCGCTCAAGCTTGTCTAGCACGCCCATAGAGGCCAATGCGTCCCTAGCGTCCTACATGACTTAGCCAATGAGTCTCTAGATCTAGCTCGCCTCTTGACCTAATGCATTTATACTTAGCGACTTAGCCACAAGTGCATTAGCGCTAACACCTTAGTGCTAACTATAATATTGAAGTGCTAAGTTCAAACCTCATTGACACTAGCTTCTTGGTTTAGGCTTGTCATGTTTGAAGTTGATCTCTCGAACCTACCTTAAAGTACCATTTTGCAGTACATTTGATTTTCAACCTAAAACACCGATTGACCTCATTCTTTTTGGGTTGGCTTTATTTTAATTCTCTACAAGATGGCAATGATAAAATCTTCATATCTCTTCAACTAATTTTACGGTTGGATTTGATAGTCTAAATCCGACTGTAAATTTTCCTGGAATTTCTTGCTAAAAATTAGCTTCTTTTATGGTTGGCTTTTGGGATACTTTTCCAATCGTAAATCCTTTTGGAACTCTTGTTTCAAAGTTGTGTTTCCATCCTTTGGACTCTTATTTTCATGCCGGAATAAACTCCTTTCCTCTTCTTAGCTCTCTTTTAACACCATTTCCATTGTTTTCAGATGATTCACCTAATAGAAAACATAAGATAGAAAACAAATATAATAACAAGTAATATGCAAGAAATATAACTCAAACAAATATGTAATTGACACTAGAAACATGTGAATTATACACTTATAAGTTGTTCTGTTAGGGTCTTGAGAGAAGTGAGGACTTCTTTCTGAGAGGTAGCCATGTCTTCTTGTATTCTGGCAAGAACTTCTTGTCTTTGCATCAGATCGACCATGTTGAGTGTCTTTTGAGTATTCCTGGTATTTTCAGAAGTCTTGTTAACATACAGAGGTGTGGTAGTAGCATTGGTACAAGGAGGGTAAGTAGTGACAGGGGTGTTTTCAGAATTACCATCACCAGCACTACCATAACCGTCAATGGGAGTTGTAACCGCTCCAGACCTCAGATCCACCATTTTGAATATTGATAGGATTTTATATTACCCTATATATAATAACCGCAATCGCACGGTGTCTACAATGCAGACAACGGCAAGTACGGGTTGGACCCACAGGGAGGGGGGACAATACTGCATTTAATATCTCAATCAACTAATCAAGAATAATATTTTTGGAATTTTAGATTTATGAATAAAATAATAAAACAAATTAAACTAATAAAAATAAATCAAATGGAAGAAACAGTAACCAAGGTTTTCAGTATCCACCACTATTTCTATTTAATTACTGAAGTGAAACATAACTCATGAATATTTATCTATTGTTCGTTCTATCGACATCACCTATTATGTGTATTAGAGTTGCAAATATCACTGGGACGCCCTAAGCATGGCGCATCAAAAAACCCTAAGTCTCATGCATACACCATCTAATTGCGTTAGCGAGAAAATAATATGAAACTAATTATAGGTTCACAATTTTATATCAGACTCTTCTAAGTATACCCCATCTAAGGATTTAACCCAAGCATGAAATATCAAATAAGTAGACAAACATATTTGATATCCTATTAATTATGCGCATAGGTTACTGTATTGTACAGAACCGGTGAAGCAACAACTAATTTTATCATTAAATCACTAAATAAAATCATGGAATTAATCTATTCAAATCAAAATAGTCTGTATCAAATAATTCAATTTAATGATCTAAAACTTTAAGTGGTTTCAACATTAAACCCTAGCTATAAATCAATTATAACATGGAGTTGAGTTTCTCAAAACTCATAAAATAGATAACAAAAAAAGAGATAATAAGATTAACCCTTTTTTTTGCACCAAAGATCCCAAACCAGACGTCTCCACCTTCTCCCTCTGTACACCTTCTTCCGCCTCCAGAGAAAACTCTCCGTCCCAGATCCTAACTCCGAATCGACCCCCCTTCTCTCTGTTCCCGGGTTTGTTTTTATACCTAATCTCTCTTTATCTATCACGTGCTAGTCCCATCACAGCCTCAATAGGAATCTGAAGTCCGAACCACCTATTTTTCCACCCGACACTCACGTGTTGCAAGATCTTGTCTCTGTTTTCATGTGTGTTGTCCACTTCATAACTCCAATCTAATCAACTTCTATGTCTCACATGCCACCGACCAGACACAAACTCAAAGCAAAACAAATGTCTCAACTCTTTTCAACCAATCAACCACCGCTAACTCACGTTTTTTTACCGCCACGCCAACAAGCAAACACACTTGCTTTTACTTTTTCAATCAGCCACAGCAAATGAGAACTCTTTTCCCTTTTACGTCTATTCTTTCACCCTAGGTTTGACCTAGCTACACCTTTCTCCCTCTATCTCCATCACTTTGGTCCTTACACCTAGGTATGTTTCTAGCCGTCATCAATCATCACATGGGTTTGTCCAACTTCAAAAGCAACAAACAAAGTGCATCCTCTAGGTCTAGCTACCTCTCCCACTTGTTCTTTTCTTTCACCTTCACGTGCTCAATAGCCACATCACTTACTTTGTCTCACACCTTATTTGTATGCCCAACAACACCCAAATAACCATCTTTTCTCAGGACTTGCCTTACCATTGCGAGACAAAACATGTCTATTTTCTTTTTTTTATTAGCCCATGACCCACTTCACGCCAAGACACCACCTACCTCTTATCTAATACCCAACACCTGACGTCCACCTTCAGCTTGTCACAACCAAAAGAAAACTGCCTAGACGTACGAACGTTTCTTTGTTTCCGCTTCATCCAGTCCAACCTTCACTTGTAGCCAACCCAAATTGGGTGTTAACAAAATTTCACTCATTTAGCTATGTTTTGTATTTAGCTTTAGGAATTAAGGGTTTCATCTAAAATAATATAAAAATAATAATATTAGCACAAATTAAGTACTACAAAATATTAATAGGAGGTAAATATGTAGAAAATTATGCCTGTATCAAATATCTGAAAATTGGCTTTTGTTATCGACTGGTTGATCTCCCGCTGTGGTCGCCAATTGTTTTAGGGTAAAAACAAATGTACGGTAAAATCGTACTTTCAGGTAGGTTCGAGAGATCAAGCTCGAACAAGACGATCCGAAATCAAAAAATAGTCGTTCACGTCCTGCTTCGATCACAAAGGTGGAGAAGATTTGGTAGGTCTTAGGGGAGGGAAACAAAAAAAGTCGAGAAAATCTCAGTGTGATGAGTAATTGTAGTATGTAGAGAAGAATGAATTATCTCTGGGATGAATCGTTAATTATGTATTCTTGTCTCTTAATTCTCTATGTTCTTGTTTCAAATAGATGAAGCCATCTATTTATATTTCTTATAAGACACGCTGATTTCTCGTAAGTGGTAGAAGTTAGGGAGAGATGGAGAAGTGACGATTGTGGAGATTGTAGTTGAGTCATGTCTGAAAAGTAGGGAAGCCTTGTATGACCAGTACTCCTCGTCTTCTCAACTGATTTATAATCGTCCCACTACTTATTACCTTCTTGTTCTTGGAAGTGTTTCCACAACGCACGATTGTCGTAGACCGTCAAACTAATACCCCAATGAGAATCCCCCTATGTGTTTTATTTTATATCTCATGGAAATAGTGGAGTCGTGGACTACCACTTTTGTTTTAGGTCAAGTCGAGTCAGTGATAGACACATTTGTGTGTCTATTTTATCTCAATTCTATATAATATTGGAACTCAATTATGTATTAATATTCTTATTTTTGTATGTTTTTAAGTACTTTGGAAGAATAAATTTTTGTGGAAAATTCGGCTTAGAAATGTTAAAGGCACCTAGGAAAATTGATAAAGGCATCCCCAAACTCTGGATAAAGGCACCCATCTCTTAACATTTCAAATTGAATTTAGGCGAGAATCCATTCTTCATGCCTATGAAGATTTGGTTCGAGATTTTGAAGAGGATTTTGGGTTATAAAGACAGGATATCTTCTTTCCTTGTTAAGAGAGATACACACACAAGTTTTAAGTCAAACAAAATCTCTTGCTGCGAAAGAAAAGGAAAAAAAAGACATTCTCGGTATAAAAAGAAGTATGCGATATTCTTACCTAAATCGCTTGAGTTGGATTCTCTATATTTTTAGACAACTCAGAACAAATAAAGGAAACAAAATCTCGTTTATGTTTAAAGGAGAGAAAAAAATCAAAAAGAAAAAAAAAATATATCAAGGAGAAGATATGCAAGAATGATTTAGAAAGATATTCAAGGATTTGGGGAGTTATTGAGACAAGATATTCGAGTTAATGAGGGTTGTACTATAAATACAAGAAGAATAGAGAGTTTGATGGGGATGGGAAAGGCTACAGAGTGAGAAATCAAGAGTTGCAGAGAATATTTTTATGTTGTTGAAGAACACGAAGAACAAAGAATAGGCGACGGTTTTTTCAACCACTTTATCACGGTTTATTCATCCCAAGGGCAACATTTATCTTCAGCTTTTCAATATTTATTGTCATCTTTGCAACGTTTGTCTTCAACTCTGAAACACTTGCTTTGTAACAGTGAGTCTGTAACACCTATAAACGTTGCAAACTCGTTGTTTTATATTTTTTTTCTCCATTTCATCTTTGTAAGCAATTTTTGATCCATGAATAAATATTCTGAGATGTTGTTTACCATGATGAGCTAATTCTCACGTAACCAAGGAAATGGTGGAAGCTAATAACACATGATTGATGGGTAATTATTTTATTTTCTCTAGTTTAATTATATAATTCACTTAATCACTGCTTTTGCAGAGTTTTAAATTATTTGCATAATTTTATTAATTATTTGTGATTCAAATTGATAGGTTATACTTTTTTAAATCAGTTGATAGTCTATGCTTAATGGGTACAAATTATATTTGAGAATATGCCTGATTGTTAGTGATTTCAGAAATAAAAAGACTAAAAGGTGACTAGGGTTTTGAAATATTTATAACATCATTCATTAATGTGTAGTAGTGAATCCAGTGTCTTGGTTAATTTTAAAATCTTGAAATCAATTTTTCATTTAAGTTTTGCTATTTCTAGTTTAGTTTTAATTCTTAAGTTTAAAATCAAAATCTTCACAAGTTCTAAAACAAACCCCTTCTTACCACTATCACAAAACTCATCAATTTTTGGCGGCGCCGACGTGGACTTGTTTTTAGATTTATTTTTAGTTTTTTTTTTAGTTTTTAGTACTTTTATTTTATTTTTTATTTTTTTTTCATTCTTTTGTTCTATTTTACGTTTTTGGGTATTTCTCTTTTGCTACAGGTTTTGGAACGGAAACGAAGAGGAATTGAGCCAAAAGACTTTGAGTAAAAGTTAAAGTGAAAAGAACGGAGAAAAGACGAAGAATTTTATTTTTGGACTTTATTTGTGTTTGTTAGTTTTTATTTTCCTTATTTCTCTGTTTTGGACTTTTATTTGTTTGTGTGTGCTTGTTTATTTTTTTTATTTTATTGTTACTCTTATACAAAACACACACAAGTGCACACACCAATTGCATTTCTTGCCAGACACCGATTTGTAGGAAAACTTGTGGGAAAGTACGGTGAACCCTTTGGGCGTTATCATCCAAAACACTGCAAACCCCATCCTTGTACCTTTGACATATCTTTAACTGTAGGTATATTTTGTTGTGGTAACCCAAGCTTACCCAAATTAGTGAACCCAACATTTGCATGTGCATAAATTCCATTAGTGTATGCCAAGACCGCTCGATTTCATCACTGAACGGGCTTAGAAAAGAGATAATCTAGGTCGTCTAATCAGTGAAAACCCTAGTAGTTCTTATTGTGAAAGCGGGGAGCTCGAAGATTCTTCTTTTGAGATCCCTGTCTTTGGAAACTTCAGTTATGAGAACTTATCTCTGAGTGAGGAAACTAGCCCAAGTACTTCGATTGTGCCAGCAATGACAACTTTTAAAGAGTATATGTACCCAACTAGGTCCAACCGACCATCGTGTATTAAATTGCCTGCCATTACGGATAATTATGAGTTGAAACCTGGTATTATTCAAATGGTCCCTGTATTTTTAGGGATGATGAAAATCTTACTTTCATGTTAGGGATTTTGAGGAAATTTGCAGAACAATTAGGATTAAATACCTTAGTGATGAAGTCTTAAAACTTAGGATGTTTCCTTTTTCCTTAGGAGATAAAACCAAGTCATGGCTGCATAACTTACCATCTCAGTCAATAAAAACGTGGGATGAACTTACTACTACCTTCTTTCAGAAGTTTTACCCTAAGCATAAAACCGCATCCATTAGGAAAAAAATTAGTACCAGTATGCAACAAGAAGGAGAATCTCCTTATAGATTTTTAGAGAGATTCAATGATCTTTTGTCTCAATGTCCACACCACGGGTTCGAGAAAATGAAACTAGTCCAGATTTTTATGAGGGTTTAGACTATTCGACCAAAGCCATGGTCGAGTCTTTATGTGTTGGCGGGTTCCTGAATAAAATTATTGACCAAGCTTACACCTTTTTAGAAGAAGTGGATAAAAAATCCCAACAGTGAGAGTCTTGTGTTGAACCCCCTAAAAAACTCTTGGTCAATAGAAGCAGCACCAACAAGGTGGATTCAAGTTTTGAGTCAGACGCTAAGTTTGCTGCTCTGTCTAGACGGTTAGAAGCTTTAAAATTGAGTCATTCTAAATATAAGTCTTTTGTTGAACCCGATGATAGGAATAAATCCTCTCAAATCCCTAGTTGTGGAATAGAGCCCAATAACTTGTTTTGGGAAGGAAAGATTAGTGAAGAGCAAGCCTAAGCTCTTTATAACAACTCTAGGTTTGAAAACTGTCAGAAGTTTGACCCATTGTCGGAAACCTACAATATCAGTTGGAGAAAAAATCCTAATTTTTTGTGGTCTAAAGGTCATAATCAAGGACAGACTAGCAATCCTCAAGTTCCACCAGGGTTTAGTTATCCCAAGAACCCATTAGAGCCAACTTACTCTCAAAACCCTTTTGAGAATATAATGACTAGCTTAGAGGAATCTCTTTCTGTGTTAGCAAAGAGCCAGGTTAGTTTTCAACAAGAAACCAAGAAGAATTTTTAAACTAGTGCCCAGACTCTTACTAAGTTAGAACTTCAAGTAATCCAAATAGCTAAGACTCCAAGTGAGAGAGAGAACAGAAGGTTCCCTAGTCAAACAGATCCTAATCCTAAAGGAGAGAAACAGTTCAAACATGTAAACTCTGTTACAACCCTTAGGAGTGGTCGAGTGGTAGACAATAAGGTAACCATGCCCAATAGTTAACATGTTGTAGTTCACCCTTCTGAGCCAGTAACTGAAGAGAATGATAGAGTCTCTAAAGAGTCTAATGTGGTTCCTGAGAAATCCGATTTTATGCCCAGAGGCCCAATCCCACAACTGCTAGTACCAACTAAGAAGGAATCCAACTTTAATGATATATTGGAGATTTTTAAGCAAGTCAACATAAATTTTGCTTTATTAGATGCTAACTTGATACATGATGGACTAGAAGTCCTAGTCGGGTTCAACAAAGCTTTTAAAGTTGTCATTGCTGGCGCTATCAGAGGACTAGAAGTAACTTCGTCACTATCAAAAGACCTAGAGTGTCTCTTTTCCAAGCTCGCTCAGTGATGACTTCGAGCGGTCTTGGCATACACTAAAAAAAACAAAAAACTAAATCCTAATTGGAAGGGAATTCTATACAATCACAAGCAAGGGTGACTCAACCAAATCAAACCTATTGAATCTAGCAAACAAAAAGCATGATGGCTCCACTTAGATTGTTTCTAGACATATTTTATTCTTTCAAACCTCTAAGAACGATCCGAATTAGATTAAGTCGAAGAGAAACAAGATAAGATCTAAGGAGCTTTGATAACCCTGTCTCTTTGGCAACTTTTCCCTGGGTTACAAGGCGGCTCTAATCAACTTAAAATAATCTTCCTGAACTTTGAGTTAGGCTAACAAAGTAACCAATACATTCCTTATGAACGAGTTTCCTGTAAGCTCGTTACCCTATCGGTCTCTTTCTAGTCAAAATTTTAAGGTTTAGGTTCGCGTTTGGTAACGTGTTCCTAAAGCGGGCAAGAAGGAAACGGTGATGAAATCTGAGTCCTTATCTTGTATGGCCAGTTCTTTCCCTTTACTACAAAAGTAAGTCCATATTCAGTTCCTCAACATATATGCATACGATGGAATACAGTAAACCCACTTGCAGGGGATTCGTGGGTTCATCGAGCCTTACCTCCCGTACCAGACGGGGGATGAATCAGTTGTAGTCAATCGGGCCACCTACTCCTGTGTTAGTGTACGAACCCGAGGGTCCGAGACAATATCATAGTTGTCGTCCTTCCCTGTAGCAGTTTATATTTAAATTACCCTTCCGTAGGGTTTAAAAATAATAAAATGTCCAAAGTCCAAAAAGTGTCCAAAATAAAATAAAAATTACAGAAATAATAAAAAATCCTAATACAATTTTCTAAACAAATAAATCTAAAGAAATAAATCTAACTAATAAAAATAGGACTGCTTCAGGGACTGCGTTAGCGACAGTATCAGCGACAGTATCAACGACAGTCCTCTGGAGACTTATGTTCTTCACCTTCTTCTTCACCAGTTTTCCAGCACCAAACTTTTCTTTTTTTTCTGGATTTTTTTTGGCTGCTCTGGCTCACTTCCCCATGGCTTTCTCATTGATTCTCTTTGGTATTTATAGGGTTAGTAAACCCTAAAGACCCTTTCTAACCGATAAGGACTCCAAAACTTATCCAAATCATACTCTAAACCACACATGCAAATCCGAAACAGAGATTAACTCTTTTTCCGTCCAGATTCACTCATGACGCCAATAATTCCGGCTACAACACTCTGTTGACGTGTGATGGTGATATTCTTGTTGATTAACTTCACTTGGGTGAATTAGAATCACCTCAAATCACTAAAAACACGTAACACAGAATCAACAGGAATTTTCTCCCGATAACAAATAGGTTTCCCGCCATTTTCGGTTTCAAATTCAAAAGAGGTGGTGCCCCCAATCCAACTTGTGGGTGCCTTTATCACTTTTTGAGCCAATTTTTCCCAAATTATTTATTTCTCAAAAATACCTACAAAGACATAAATACCATAATAAATACAAAATCGAACACTATCAAAATAAAAAAATCGAGCGCAATTTATACACAAAAATGTGTTTATCAAAAACTTACCCAGATAACACTCCAGTTAGCCGATAGGTCGGTGAAAATTCATCGTGGCGTTATAGAGGATGTTCTTATTGAGGTCGACAAGTTTATTTATCCAGTAGATTTTGTTATCTTAGATAACCAACCTGTTCCTGACCCAGAGAACCAGATACCTGTGATTTTAGGTCGCCCATTTTTAGCTACATCTAATGCGATCATAAACTGTCGAAATGGTATTATAAATTTGTCTTTTGGTAATATGACTATTGAGATGAATATTTTCAATATTAGTAAGCAACCCACTAAGCTAGATGACACGTACATTGAAGAGGTGAACATGATAGGAGCATTAGTTCAGGAGTCATTACCAAACACTTTGTTAGAAGATCCATTAGAGAAATGCCTAGACACTTTGGGTTTGATTTTGATGATGATAGTGTGATTAATAAGGTGAATGCTTTGTTAGATTCAACCCCTTTGATAGACATTAGTAATGGATATAGACTTACATTCGAACAACTACCAGTTACTAAGTCTACCCTAATTCCTTCTTTAGAAGAACCTTCTAAGTTGGACCTTAAACAACTACCAGATACCCTGAAATATGTGTTTTTAGGCCCATCTGATACTTTGCCTGTGATTGTAGCATCCGACTTGGATAGTGATCAGGAAAGTAGGCTAGTGACCGTCCTACAAAACAATAAGGAAGTCTTAAAGTAGACATAACAGACATTAAGGGTATAAGTCATACTGTTTGTATGCATCAGATTCATTTAGAGGATGACACCATACCATTTAGGGAGATGCAACGTCGACTTAACCCCAATATGAAAGAAGTAGTTGAACCGAAGTACTTAAGTTGTTAGATGCGGGTATTATATACCCATTTCAGACAGTAAGTGGGTCATCCTCGTTCAGGTTGTTCACAAGAAATCAGGTATAACTGTAGTCCAGAATGATAACAATAAGTTAATCCCAACACGAGTGACCATGGGTTGGCGCGTTTGTATTGACTACAGGAAATTGAACAAGGTCACAAGGAAGGATCACTTTCCCCTTCCTTTCATCGACCAAATGCTAGAATGATTATCTGAACATAGCCATTATTGTTTGTTAGATGGTTATTCTGGTTATAATCAGATTGTTATTGCCCTAGAAGACCAAGATAAAACCACTTTTACTTGTCCCTTTGGTACCTTTTTGTATATACGCATGCCTTTCGGGTTGTGTAATGCACCCGCTACTTTTCAGCGTTACATGATGAGCATATTTCCTGACATGGTAGAACGGTTTTTAAAGGTCTTTATGGATGATTTTTTAGTGTTTGGTTCATCTTTTGATGAGTGCTTGCATCATTTGACATTAATGTTGAATAGGTGTAAGGAAAAGAACTTAGTGCTTAATTGGGAGAAATGTCATTTTATGGTTCAATCAGGAATTGTTCTAGGGCATATCGTGTCCTCTAAGGGTATAGACGTAGTCAAAGCTAAAGTTGACCTTATTAAGAATTTACAGGTTCCCAAAACCGTAAGAGATATTAGGTCATTCTTAGGGCATGCAAGTTTTTATCGACGATTCATTAAGGACTTTAGCTTGATTTCTAGACCTCTTTGCAATTTGCTTGCAAAAGATGTTAAGTTTGTCTTTAATGATGCTTGTTTAGAGGCTTTCGAGAAGCTTAAGACTTTGCTCACTACCGCTCTCATAGTCCATGCACCTAACTGGTACCTACCCTTTGAGATCATGTGTGCTTCTTCAGATTATGCTATTGGTGTCGTGTTAGGTCAGCGAGAAAACAAATTACTTCATGTGATTTACTATGCTAGAAAAACTATGAATGATTCCCAGCTGAATTACACCACCACTAAGAAAGAATTATTAGCCATTGTTTTTACCTTAGACAAGTTTAGATCCTATCTTTTAGGTTCTAAAGTCATAGTCTTTACTGATCATGCTGCTTTGAAGTATCTTCTTTCTAAGAAGGATACTAAACCTAGATTGATTAGATGGATCCTTTTGTTACAAGAATTCTGTCTAGAAATTAGAGACAAAAAGGGGTTTAAAAAATATAGTAGCAGACCACTTGTCTAGGCTTGTTGTTGATTTCCCTGATGATTCCCCTCCCGTGAGAGATAGCTTTCCTGATGAACAACTTTTCTTTGTTTCCCAATTACCTTGGTTTACGAATATAGTGAATTATCTTTTTACTGGTCGAATGCCTCAACATTGGGGTAAACAAGATCGTTCTAGGTTTTTAGTCGTGGTAAAGCATTTCTTTTAGGACGATCCTTATTTGTTTAAGTATTTTCCACACCAGATAATTAGGAGATGTATACTTGAGAGTGACCAGTACAGTATTATTTCCTTTTGTCATGATCATGCTTGAGGAGGTCACTTTAGTGCAAAGAAGACTGTTGTTAAGCTATTGCAGTGTGGATTCTACTGGACGTCATTGTTTAAAGACTCCACATTTACTGTGTTGCTTGTGAGCGCTGCCAGAAGTTAGGAACCATTTCCCGCATAAATATGATGCCTTTGAACACTATTCTAGTTATTGAGGTCTTTGATGTATAGGGCATTGATTTTATGGGTCCATTTCCTAATTCTTTTAGTAATCTTTATATACTTGTCGTTGTTGACTATGTCTCTAAATGGGTTGAGGCGGTTTCGTGTAAAACAAACGACCACAAGGTTGTGGTCCATTTTTTGAATGATAACGTATTTGCACGTTTTGGTACGCCGCGAGCTATAATTAGTGATGGAGGGTCACACTTTTGTAATCGACCGTTTAAGCTTTTGATGAAGAAATATGGTATTACCCACAAAGTAGCTACCCCATATTACCCACATACTAGTGGTCAAGTAAAGGTTTCCAATAGGGAGATAAAACATATTTTAGAGAAAACATTTAACCCTAATTGGAAAGATTGGTCATTGAGGCTTACTGATGCCTTATGGGCTTACCGTACTACGTTTAAGACCCACATTGGAATGTCACCTTATCGGCTTGTATTTGGCAAGGCTCACCTTCCTGTTGAGTTAGAACATAAAGCATATTGGGCTATAAAGCAGTTTAATTTTTCACTTGACAAGGTAGGAGCTCACAGAAAACTCCATCTCAGTGAGTTGGAAGAGATTTGTAGAGATGCATACGAAGGAGTATAAGGACAAAATGAAACTTGTTTACATAGAAATATTTTAAGGAAGTCATTTTCTGCGGGTCAAAAAGTTCTTTTGTATGATACTCGTTTGCATCTATTTCCCGGAAAGTTATGTTCTCAGTGGACCGGTCCTTTTGTGGTTCACACTGTTTTTCCTCATGGTGTTATTGAAATTGAGACTCAAGATGGTAAAAGTACTTTCAAAGTTAACGATCAGAGATTGAAACCAACTTTAGAGTCTTTTCCTGCAGGTGATGTTGAGGAGGTCCCTACTTACCTTGATTGACCATCAAGGATGCTGTTGTAAAATAGTAAGTTTCGTAGGTTTTTGTTTTTATTTTTATTTTTTTTATTTTTTCTGTCTTATTCTTCGAAGAAGGATTGTTACGCTTCACTCAGGTACTATCTTTCTGACTTATCTCTTTATTCCTCTTGTTACCTATATTTTTGGTACTGCTCTTTAATTTGAAACATTGGGGACAATGTTAGATTTAAGTTTGGGGATAAGGGAGAAACTGTTAGTGCAATAATAAAAACTCCAAAATTTAGAAACTACTGAACAATTTAGAATGACACTGACCATGCTAAGTAGATGGAAACAAACCTCTTGGTTATAGGAGTTGAGAGACCCAACTAAAGGATCTATTCATAAAAGGACATAGCTCAGGTGTTAGGAATAACATGATAGTCATCACCATATCTCGGAGTCTACCTCGACCATATCACCTTTGTTTTTTACTTTTGCAATTTTATGTGTTTCTCTAAGTGATTTGGTGGGGCACCAACATCAAATTGTTATCAATGTTGGGATGAAGTAGAGTAATTGAGATCAAGCCCCATTATTGTATTTAATTGAGACCAAAAAAAATGATGAAAAACATAAGTGAATAATTATTTTATAAATCGACCTCTGGGGCCTTTGTATATACAAGCTGAGTCGATATTAGTATTAGGATTAAGACCAGTGGGAGCGCATCTCAATCCATTAGAATTCATCCTGGCAATGACCTTCAGACAGACATGGGAAACACCGTTCACCTTAGTCAACATGTGCAAACTTCATCATCTCCATATCCATATTCTAAATCTATTTATGTAATTGAACTTTGATTGATTCCGAGTATTGTGGTCCATTGTACGACTTTCTAAGTAGTGCTCTGTTTTCTTATATATAAATTTTAGTACACTTGAGTAAAAACTCGAGTGCAACAATTGGATTCAAAACAGGGTAATTCCTTCCATAGCCAAAGAATTTTATAGCCAACTAAATAGCATGTTCAGTGTCTACCCTCAATCGTTCACAAGTAGCTAGAGTTTGGAGTAAAGGTTTTGTGGGTATATCTCTTGTAAACCCTCACAAGACAAAACTCGTCCACTAGGGATACCTAGGGGTTCAAATGCTTATTGCCCATGCTAAGTGCAATCGTGATGCATGCGACAGTGAGTTAGGATTTTTTTTTTCTAAATTTGCTCGAGGAGTATCAAATAATAAGTTTGGGGGTATTTGATAGACATATTTATGTGTCTATTTTATCTTAATTCTATATTTGTTGGAACTCAATTGTGTATTAATATTCTTATTTTGTATGTTTTTAGGGATTTTTGGAAGAATAAAGTTTTGTGGAAAATTCGTCTTAAAAGTGTTAAAGGCACCCAAGAAAATTGATAAAGGCACCCCAAACTCGGGATAAAGGCACCCATATCTTAACATTTCAAACTGAATTTTAGCCGAGAAATTATTTTTCACGCCTGTGAAGATTTGGTTCGAGATTTTGAAGAGGATTTTGGGTTATATCTTCTTTCCTTGTTAAGAGGGATACACACACAAGTTTTAAATCAAACAAAATCTCCTGTTGCAAAAGAAAAGGAAAAAAATATATTCTCGGTATAAAAAGAAGTATGCGATATTCTTACCTAAATCGTGTGAGTTGGCTTCTTTATATTTTTAGACAGCTCAGATCAAATAAAGGAAACAAAATCTCGTTTATGTTTAAAGGAGAGAAAAAAATCAGAAAGAAAAATAAAATATACCGAAGAGAAGATATGCGAGAATGAGAAAGATATTCAAGGATTTGGGGAGTTACTGAGACAAAATATTCGAGTTAATGAGGGTTGTACTATAAATACAAGAAGAATAGAGAGTTTGAGGGGGATGGGAGAGGCTACAGAGCGAGAAATCAAGAGTTGCAGAGAATATTTTTCTGCTGCTGAAGAACACGAAGAACAAAGAATACGCGACGGTTTCTTCAGCCACTATGTCACGGTTTATTCATCCCAAGGGCAACATTTATCTTCAGCTTTTCAACATTTATTGTCATCTTTGCAACGTTTATCTTCAACTCTGAAACACTTGCTTGGTAACAGTGAGTCTGTAACGTTTATAAACGTTGCAAACTCGTTGTTTTATTAAAAAATTATCCATTTCATCTTTGTAAGCAATTTTTGAGTCATGAATAAACATTCTGAGATTTTGTTTACCATGATGAGTTGATTCTCACGTAACCAAGGCAATGGAGGAAGCTATTTACACATGATTGATGGGTAATTATTTTATTTTCTCTAGTTTAATTACATAATTCACTTAATCACTACTTCTGTAGATTTTTAAATTGTTTGCATAATTTTCTTAATTATTTGTGATTCAATTTTATAGGTTATACCAAAGCTGTACCATACCGGATTTCGGTTCGTACGGGTCGAGAGCGATATACTGGTACGCCGGTATACCAGGGAAATTTCGGTTTATATACCGGCGAAATATCGCTTTATATTTTATACCTAAAACTTTATTAAAAAATACTAGCTCACATTTTATAACTATAAATGAATTCCAAAACGTTATAAGTATCATATATAGTTCAAAACGTTATAAGTATCATTTTATAACTGAAATATATTTCATATAACTTGTAACAAATATTTTTCATCCGAAATATATAGATCCATAGATTCCACACATAGTTCAAAGTTTAAACAAGAAACACAAGATAAACAACAACAACTTCAAATTTCACCGTCTAAAGTACTAATAAAAACAATCATATTACAATTTTAATCAAAATCATTAGATTCATTATAGATATCATCACAATCATCACCAAGTAGTCCTCTTTCCGTGTCCAACATCAATTGATCAGTATCATATGTATCAATGTCAGTGTCAGTTGGATAAATAGACTTACTTCGAGAACTACGAACTGACCCACTTACTTCACCAATATTCTCCTGCAAATCATCCAAAGTTACATTATCACCTTCCACATTCAAGTCATCCAAATTTTGTGGATCCAACCATTCATCATTTTCATCCTGTTCGTCCAGAAAAATAGGATCACAAGCTTTCCCATCATCGTTATATTGTTGGATTTCTTTGTATCGACGCTGTAATTTCTTGTTATATTGGATAAAGACACTATCAATCAATTTCTGTTGTGTTAAGCAATTTCGTTTCTTTAAATGCAACTGAAATACGAAAACATATGACAGAATAGATAGTAAGCAAATGATAGAATAAATATGTGCATTTCAGTATGACAGGCAAAGGGGACTAAAACGGATGAAATCAAAGATAAGAATACTTACATTCTGAAATGTGCTCCAGTTTCGCTCACATGGGGAGGAAGAACAAGTCAGACTCAATACCTTGATTGTAAATTTCTGTAGGCATGGGACATCCATTCCTCCATAGGTAATCCACCAATCATATTCATAAATACATACACAAAGTTATATAACACAAACATAATCATATTTTAAAATAACAGAATATAAAAAACTTATGAGGTTGATCTTTATCTCTTCTTCTTATGCAAGACTGACTTCCCAAGATCCCAACAGCATCACTGTATAGTCTCAATTCAGACATAGCTTTATCTAGTTCATCTTCATCGGTTATTAGCCTTTTATTACTTTATGAAGACCCCTTTTGATTTCTTTATACTTTGGATCATTATCC
>JAJJMC010029825.1:112131-124894 GCA_023531435.1 Papaver californicum
TCAAGATAATACAAGTACAAACCATTACATGAAAGCAACAATGTTATTTCTTTTAGCATTGAACGAAAGAATAAACATCACTTACCAGTCAACAATCCGAGTTAATTACATATTTCCTACTAAGGAAAAGAATAGACATCACTATCACAGTTGATTACTAAGTCCCATATCTAAAACTTAGGTACCAGAAAGAGATTGTTGCATGAGAACAAATCAGAGCAAACAAGTCATTACAGTAAACCAGGGAGCTTTTACGATAGTAATCTCCAAAAGAAGGAAGACGTCTGCAGAATACAATGAAAAACAGGCAGGGTTTTGCTATTCAGACGTCTGCAGAGCAAACAAGTCATTACTAAACTGACAAGGCAACTTTAGATCATCTTCTAACTCTCGGCAATACACCCAGGCCCTTTCACAAACACCTAAAGTGCATCTTTCTTGTAGCAATTAGTCATGATTTGTTGGCAATTCAAACAATTCTAACTCTCCTTCCCTGCAATCATTCTATCACATTCATTCAATTCATAGTTAAGACACAAACCACCGGCCAACAACAGGCTCACAACAATCTCAACCCACCTTTCCGGCCACAATTCATCTCACAGCACACCATCATCTCAATCCCATAATTTCACTACCATACAAACTCAAGGAACACCATCGTTTATTCTCTGCCATCTTTTTCATTCTTTCTATTTTTTTATAGCCACTCTCAACTCTGGAATTCCTTGGCTCCAACCCATCTTTCTTCTCGGCTGCAGTTCTTTGGAAACTATTTCTCTTTCGTCTCACTTAAAAAACTCCACCATCAAACCCATACCCTGTCTCGAACCCATGTCTCTGTAATATCTTAATTCTTAATTTCCAACAGCAGGGTTTTGCTATTCAGATGAAACAGGCAGGGTTTTGCTATTCAGATGTATAAACAAACCTCTTAATTAATACTAAGTTACTAATGCATACCTTTTTGAGATTAACTAACAAATTTACATAAAACAATTGATGAAGAAGTTCAGTGTTTCATGGTAAACATATTTGTCTTCTCTGCAAGCCTAACTATGAACATCTGTTGAAGCGAGGAAAAAACAGATTTGCAAGTGACTTAAAGAACGAGAAACAGAAACAAATACAGGGGAAAAAGTAAATAGATACTCAATGTCTTAACAAAATCAGTAACATCATTTTGATTGAAATCAAAATTAAAAGCCTTAATTCATAAAAAGTACCCAATTTGAAATCAGTAACCCTAACTTGAGTTTCCCAAACCACTTCAAGATCTGATTTCAATATGGAAAATGGGTATTCAATCTCTAACAATGAACTAGAAACCTAATTTGAAATTACCCTAATCAAATCATACGAAAGAAAGCTAGAATGAATATGAAAATCAGTTTCACAATAAAAATCAAACAAGATTACTTGAACAGTTGAACTATAGTTACTTGAGTTTAATACATACCTTAAGAGATGGAGAAAGAGATGGAGATGGAGGCGCTGCAGTGCTGCACGAAGAAGAAGATGCAGAGATGAACCCAGTTCAATACCAGACCAGCGGCTGTACCTTTTTGCAGAGATGAACCTCAGGTGAGCGATGACAATTTCCCCTTTTTTGCAGAGATGAACCCACCCATACCGTAGGATCAGATTTGTTTTTCATCTGACGGCTGATAATACATACCGGGTATAACCGGATAATATCGTACAATACCGGGTAATACCGGTTTTTAACCGTACCGGCCGGTTTTCTCGGTGAAATATCGTTTCGGCGGTAATTTGAGTTTCGTACCGCTCACCGGCCGGTACCGGCCAAACCGGCCGAAATTTCGGCCGTACCGGCCGGTACGTACTGCATAGGGTTATACTTTTTTAAATCAGTTGATAATCTATGCTTAATGGCTACAAATAATATTTGAGAATACGCCTGGTTGTTAGTGATTTCAGAAATAAGAAGACTTAAAAGGTGACTAGGGTTTTGAAATATTAATAACATCATTCAATCATGTGTAGTAGTAGAATCCATTATCTTGGTTAATTTTAAAATCTTGAAATGAATTTTTCATTTAAGTTTTATTATTTCTAGTTTAGTTTTAATTCTTAAGTCTAAAATAAAATCTTCACAAGTTCTGAAACAAACCCTTTCTTACCACTATCACAAAATTCATCAGTCAGTGACTTGCTAAGTAGGTGAGGCAAGTTGCACAATTCACTAGCTTGGTAATTATACTGATTAGTGTTGAGTCTGGTAAATTTGGTGGCTATGCACCATCTTAGGAATAACATGGCGTATTTTAATGGCCAGATCTTAGCTTAGAAGTGACTTAGCATATAGTTCGAAGCCAAGATTGCGTAAAGATTCTTAAGAACCAGTCATGGCGGATTTAAGAATGAGGTTTGATAGATATCCTCATAAGGATAGCGCTAGCATTAGGCTAGCATTTGCAAGTGTGGCGCGTCCCTTGGGAGCACAACCTCGATAAGGATAGGACTCTGAGCTAACGCAAAGTTAGCGCTTTGAGCAAAGCACAAAAGAGTGGTGTTTCCCAAAGGGACGTGGTCTAAATTATCTAGCGTGTTTGATCGCAAAGAAATATGGCGCATCCCCAAGGGATATGGCCTAAGTTGGTAGCACTGAGCGCAAATGAGAGGCGCGTCCCAAAGGGATGTGCCTGAGTTGGTGCTGAAGTGATGCGTCCATTGGGGACGCGACATGAGCTAGCGCTGGTGCCAGCTTGTTGTGGCGCGTTCCTCAGTGATGCAACTTGAGTTTAGGTAGCGCTGGCCTTTGAGGCCAGCGCAACAATATTGTGGCGCGTCTCTTGGGGACGCAACTTGATGAGCTAGTGCTAGCCTAGGTCTTATCAAGGAGAGGTTAGGGTTATCCTAGTGCTAAGGCACAACGTGCTCCTTTGGAGGCATTGCTCTTTGATTGTGGCGCGTCCAAGAGGAACGATGTATATTTTATGGCTCATCCTTGAGAAAGATGCTAAAGTGGCATATTTTAAGCTCAGGATAACAATTTGTGATGTTTTCTTCGCGAACAAAGTATTAAGCTAAAATATATCTTTGAGGATTAAGCATTATCCATTCCCAAATTTGTTGGGTGTTATTGGAACATCGATGCGCATTCGAGAAGAGTTCAAGGAATTTAGTCGTGGAATTCGTACGACTTGAGACTGATTCGATATGGCATAAATATTGTGAGTATTGGAGAGGTTACAGGATCAGTTCAAAATGCATGTAGTTATTTGTAGAGACTGTATTCTTAATTCTCTTACGGAATATAAGTAGGAATACAGTATTTCATATTCAGGTGTGAAGTCAAAAATATGCGCGCAATATGCACGGATACTTCTATGTTCCTGCAACTAGGCAGAAGGGCGATTTTGTAATTATGACCCTCGTAAAAAACCCACTATCTACAGCGTACCAATTTGCAAACTACCAGTTATTTGGTGTGATAACCTTGGAGCCCCATACTTAACAATGAATCCAGTATTTCATAGACGAACAAAGCACATTGAAATCGATTATCAACTTTTTACATGATAGAGTTCAACAAGGTTTACTTCAAGTGAGTTTTTTCTTCTCTCAATATCAAGTAGCAGATGTCTTCACCAAAAACTTGAGTAAAGATAGGTTCTCAAATCTACGATCTTTGTTGATTGTCTGCGACCACCCACTTCGACCGAGGGGGAAGTTTCATAGATATGCGCAATCAAAGATACGCATAATCATTGATTGCTTTATCTCAAGAAGATAATTAGATACAGATTCCTTTTTCCTCTTATAGTTTTGGTTTTCCTTTTATTTTGTATTTACTGCAGTATGAAATCGCGGTTGTAATTGTATATGGAAATAGTATGAATGTATGTTTTTATTTAAGGTTTCATCATCATTGAGAAACCAAAAATTCACTATATCCACTGTATGAGATTGATTCTTTTCAAAAATTGTAGGTCCAAAATTAGGGTTATTCGAAGGACCATGAGCCATACTGAAATATGCGTTACCCAAACTAGTTTTCACATATCTATCACCAATCCCACCAACTTATTAGAATATTAATTGAAAACTCTCTAGATGAACGGTACCTGAAACCATGACAAATCAAAAAAATAATCGCAAGAAGGTTGAAAGAGAACAAAATCAAGACAAAAACTAACTATGAATCAACACTAAACAGTTGAAATTAAAAATCCACCTGAAAATCACCCATGACGAAGATAAAATGTCATCTAATACATATGGGTGTTAGAGCATCTCTAATGGTGTTTGGATATGTATCATAGGTGGAGATAATATAAAAACAAGTTTTATTAGTATGGCCCACAAAACTTTAAATACATTTCTATATTTTAAAAACCATATCCAATGGATTTTATTTTTGTTTTTTGTTAAGAAAATGATTCATTTCAAGAAACAAGATTACATAGTTGATGAAAGAAACACATGCTCAAGAAAAATTCATTCTCTATGTACATGCTTTCTTCTACAGTACTTTGTTTCTTTATCGACAGAAGAGTCGTAAATCATATTGACATAATTTAATATTGAAAAAGAATTGTTTAAAATGAAATAACAATCGTCTAAAATATTTGTACTAAAACAACGCAGTTGGTGATTTTTATTTTTAAGATATGTGATTGCATTCTTTGCATCACTATAAAGACATAAACAACCAATGCCTTTGCTTTTCAGCCACCTGATTCCTTCAAATATGGCACGGTATTCTGTTTCTTCAGATGATCTTGCTACTCTTTCGATGAATATACATCCTTTGAGGACTCATGCTAAATCATTTAAAATAATACCCATACCTATATAGTTAGTATTATCATCATAACTAGCATCAAAATACAAAATATTACAGTCATCAGGGAGATTAGTATTATTTGGCATCAAAATAGAAATAAGAGTCTAGATAGTTTAAGTAGTGGGTGAAGCATTACAATCCTCTATATCTTCCATCATTTTTAGAGTATGGTTGGATGCACTCAAAGTTGTAGTATTATTGTTATAAAAAATTCTGAAGCACCTATCTCTCCAGATGCTCCAAGATGTTGTGAAGACAAATAGTTTGTTTGCAAGAGATTGGTTATTGTTTAGCCATTTGCAAAACCAATCTTTAATGGATGTGATAGTTCCAGAATTAAAAATGACATGGTTACTAAAGGGTGTGTTATCTCAGACAACTTTCGCATAGTGGCATTGCAAGAAAAAGTTCTTAGTTGTTTCGACTGAATTAATATTACACAAGCAACAAGGTTCGGCAGAGTTGATGTAATAGGATAGTATAGATCTAGTTGGGAGGAATTTTCTATGCATTTCCAAATGAAAAGTTGGATTTTAGGGAGAGTGGGTATGGACCATAAGGTTTTTTAAATGTCCTGAGAAGGTAGGGGATTCTGCATATAATTCAGCTCACCAGTAAGGGCTTTGTAACAAGATTTCAACGAAAAATATCTATTCCTAGTATGAGACTGTATGAGTCTATCCTCTCCAGTGAGAGGGATACAAATACTCATGATCTTTTGAGCATCATCCCTAGTGAAAAATTTGTTAACAAGCTCTAGCTTCCAGGTACTAGAACGAGGATCAATGAAATCAGCTATCTGCAAATTGGGTTTGGGTAACTACTACATAGGGGCATAGTAGCAAGGGTAACTACTACATAGGGGCATAGTAGCATCTGGTATCCAATTTTCTGTAAAAGTATAGATACTAAGCCCATTCTTAACATCCCGGATAGAATTATCTCCAATGATATCTAAGCCTACACGGATACCTTTCCAAACCCACGATGAATTATATGGTTTTCTAGCATGCAAGGGATGACAAATCTTGAAATACTTACATTTCAAGATTTTCACCCATAACTTATTGGGAGATTTGATTAAAGACCAAGCCAATTTACACAACAAATCCCTATAAAAAAAATCAAATCTTTAAAACCAAGACCACCTTGAGGTTTGTGTGAATAAATTTTAATCCACCTTTTCATATATATATACCACCAATACTTGTCGTTCCCCATCAAAAATCCCTTTGGTTTTCTTTCATTTTCTGAATTATAGAATCGGGAATGAGAAAAGTGCTCATATGATATATTGGAGAAGATTTTAGTACGTCTTGCATTATTTTGGATCGACCATCTTGAGTAAGTTGCTTTCCTTTCCATTTAGAAACTTTTTTATCAGAATGATCAAAGTCTTCCTTTTACCAATAAACAGAGGTATGCCAGTTACTTCTCTTTAAAATCAATTTTCTTAACATTTAAAGCATATATAAGAGAAATATAAGATGCTCTGGATGAACGTTTTTGCTTAAAACACAACTTGATTTGTCAAAATTGATTACTTGACCATAGATATAACTGAACTCTTTGATCAAGGTGATGTGTTTTGTAGTTTTGGTAAATAAAGTTCGTTCAAGACTTGTGAAGATTTGTTGTTAAATCTAATTTCTAAGACTAAAAATAGGAAAATTCAAATAAAATTTATAACAAGATTGAGAGTAAACTGAGGCCAAGATTCCACTATTTTCCAAATTTTAAAGTGATTCAATTCAATAATTATAATTAAGCAATTCTTAGTTTTGATTCGATTCTAAAATATTGCAACATATAGATTTTTAAAACAACAACTGTATAACAAAAGCATGGAACATCTAAAACCTAGGCCAAAGCATGTACCATCTAACGAAATCACAATTGCTTAAAGAAAATCATTAAATCAATTTTTAACCGAGGCAATTAATCATAAATGAATTGCATAAATTAATTAAATAAATATTACCACATAATCTTTGGAAAATTAGCCCCAGAGATGGAATTTAGCTCATTGTATTGGAAAAACCCTCAAAAATATATTCCATAGCTCAAAAAGTGCTTACAATGGTGAAATAATAGTAACACAGGAGATTTGATACGCTTATAAGCGTTACAGAGAAGTGTTCTCTGCGTTACAGAAGAAAAAAAAGTAAACAGGAGAAAAGAACTGACTTCAGGTGTTGTTGAAGTAAGACTGCTTCAGTGCCTGTGTTAGCGACACTATCAGCGACACTTCTCTGACGACTTATGTTCTTCCTCTTCTCTTTCACCAGCAGAAAACTATTTTTCATGGAATTTTGATTTTGATCTCTGGCTACCTCCTGAGCTCTCCCAAATACTCTTTGATCCCTTATGACTCGACCCCATCCTATTTATACACCAAAGGCCACCAAATCTTCAAAGATTAATCATTAACAGCAAATATACTCGGGTATTTTTTTCTCATAAACTCCCGTGATCTGATTTGATACTCTGCCTTAATTTCGTGTATCTTTTGATTTTGTGAGACCCACTCTTGATAATGTCAATATATTCTTTGTTTTAAAGCCCAAAAATCACGTATAATATCTTCATAAACTCAAAAACAGATTCACGGAAGAAAAGATACTTTCCTGCCTAGTTTTCTTTTTGAATTTGAAATAGGTGGTGCCCGTAATCCAAGACATGGGTGCCTTTATAAATTCTGGTGGGTGCCTTTATAACTTTTTGAGCCAATTTTTCCCAAATGTTGGTTTCTTCAAAAATACCTACAAATACAATAAAATGACAATATTAGTACAAAATTGAGTTCCAACACTATAAAGATTGAGAACAAATTAGACACATAAATGTGTCTATCACAAGGTAATCAAGTTGTTGGCTTCTTCATGTGAAGCTTTGACAAATATGAGGCAATCATCGGCAAAGAGTAAGTTTGAATCACTCGAAATCTCCTTGTTAATACTTACCCCATGAATCAGATTGTTGTGTTCAATATGACCGATATATCTTGAGAGTGATTCCATACATAATATAAAAAAGTATGGAGACAATGGATCCCCTTGTCTCAGACCTATAGTGGCTTTGAACGATAGGCGGGAGGATCCATTGAGCATGATTGAAATATAAGTGGTACTTATATATTGATAAATAAGGTCACACTAGTCATTACTAAACCCAAAAGATTTTAGAATATCAATCAGAAAAGACCATTCCACTCTGGTCAAAGGCCTTAGACATATCGAGTTTAAGACCCACGACCCCAATTCTATCTTTTTTTCTTTTTCTTTTCATAGTATGAACTATCTCTTGTGCAATGACAACATTGTTTGAAATGTGTCAATTAGGCACACACGTAGCTTGGTATGGAGAAATAATTTTATTAAGTAAAGGTTTCATTCTATTTACAAGAAGTTCGGATATAATCTTGTAAATAAATATGATTTATAAAATTTAGCAAATGTTTAGACTCAAAAAAGACTCGACAGTGTTCCACACATCTACCTCTAGGAGATCCATATTTTGCTTGTAAAAATCTGGTGGGAAACCATCTGGCCCAAGGTTTGTCCAAGAGGACATTTGCTTGATGGTTTCCCTAATTTCCTCAATAGAGATAGGTCTGAGAAAATTAAAGTTATCTTCTTAGTCAAGCATGGATCAATACAATTCAAAAATGCAGACTTTTGAAACGGGTGAGAAGTAGAATGAATGCTCTTAAAATGGTTGGTCAATAGGCCTTCAAGTTCAATTCTATCTTTAGAGTATTGATTATTGGGTAATTTAAGAGATCAACGGAATTTGGATATACATCTAGTTATCTTTTTTCTACAAGTTAAATCACAAAAAAAAAAAAAAAAAAAAAAAAAAAAAAGAGGAATCTCTAAAATTTAAAGTGGCGAGAGTTTTTTTAGATACCCAAACTTCGTTAGAGATTCTCTTTCTATTTTCCAATATATCATTATATAGATTCACTTAAGTTTATTGTTTTAAATTTGTTGAGTGGGTTTCTTTTGGGGTTTCTTTATTGGTCAAGTTGTTTCTGTATGGATTTCTTACTCCGGGTAGTTGCCCGAAGAAGTCTAATCAGTGTAATTGCTTTGGTTAGCCAATAAAAAAAAATCTGGTGATTTAGTAATACATGTTTGGTTTCTTGAGTGAATTAATGCCACAAATGAACGTTGTTTTTTACATTAGTAGTTTTTTTTTTGCTAGAAAAATAATTCTATACCATTTGATTGATTATGATTGATTCGGATAATTCAAGAGAGAAACATGAAAACAACAGTTGGAGCGTAAATAGATCCGTCGTTATTCACGAGAAAATAAAGCCCAGCTTAATTGTTAAACAAAATGAAAAAGATGAAAATTCTAATTAAATAGAGTTAAGTAGATTCAGAGACAAAAACAAGTGTTATTACACAGTAACATCCGATCCAAAAAAAAAAATGATATGTTGAGTTATATCCACATCCACAACAAGAAAACCATAACTTTCTCTTTTAGGAGAAATATGCCCAATTAGGAGTTGGCAAAGAACATATAGTACTATAAAAACCTCTACAAGAAAGAAAGAGAAAGTAAAAGGATATTGTTGAGCGTCCACAGTCACGCGGGTATAATATGGACCAAATCCAAATTTACTTTTTAAGCATCCCAGAACCAATCACAGTGGGACGGACTATATTTGGTTATAGTCGGGTTTTCTAGGGTTTGAGACCAAATTTGATCTAAAATTCGGACCAAACCCAAATTTGGTGGAGCGTGTAGCGAATGTTTGAGAGTAGGCGTTAACATAGTTGTACGTTTGAGAGTAGGCGTAAACATAGCTTACGCTTCGGCGTAAACTAAAATAACGCCTGTAGTGGGCGTATATCTAGGAGGCCACCCCACTAGACGTTCAATTGAACATACACCTGTTTTGAGGCGTAGATATAGTGTCCGCCTGTCTTGGACGTTTGCCAAATCTATTCCTGTGTGGGGGATACGCTAGGTGTTCATGAACACAATATCATATTGGAAGCTTGTTTTGTTGTTCACATGATATCGGCGGTGTAAGTGTTTGGCAGTCTTACGAAGCTTATTTAAATTGGATGTGATATGTATGACAATTGGCATGAACATTTCATTGTGAAAAGACTGATCTCTTTTACATGTATATATAGTCATAGCATATGGTACGGTGCTTTCATTTTGTACACAATATGTTTTCATTTTGTACACAATAATGTTTTGAACATATCCCCTAACAGTCAAATGAATGTCTACTTATATAAACGTTTGATGATACCCCCATGTCAAATGGACGTCTACTTATATAAACTTACTTGATGATAGACGTATGTATAAGAGTACGTCTCACCATGCGCTTCTTTATATGTGTGCCTATCATTTGTACGTACTCTTATGCGAACGTCTATCATTACGTGTTTATTCACGCATATGTCTCTCACTGAGTGTTGATACAAAGTCCGCCTAAATCAAGCGTTTAACTTTGTGTCCTCCAGCCAACAAACGTCTTCATACACATGTGTCCAAGGTCAAGCGTCAATTGTGCTTATGCTTGATCATGTTTTACTCTTCTACCGCTGCGTTTCACATGGACTATAACTAAAAAAAATTGGTATTTTTTCTTTGATTTTGGTATTTTATCAGCTCATGACTGTGGACGCTCTTATCACCCAAAATGAAAATCTCATTTTGACCAGATTTCTATCTCTTTTTTTATTAAAAAAAGGAAGATTGTATTAAGAAAAAAAAGCCTTACAAAAGGAGGGGAGTGTTCTTTACAATTTACATATGTGAAACTGTCTTCCAATTATATAAAATCTGATTAGCACTAATATGCTTAAACGTATCTTTATCGCAACACCATAAAACAATTGTTTTACCAAAACTATAATCTCTCAAACTCTTTTATATCGCGAACCAAAAAGCCTATTATTCCTTTCTTGTCATATGTTCCAAACCACGGCATAAAGAACTAAACTCCAATCTAGGATTTTGCCGTACCAGGTTTCTATCTCTAAAACAAATTGATAATTTAGTGGTTTTTCTATTTTTAAACAAACTTTAATTATCATAAAAAAAAATAAAAAAATAAAGAGAAAGAGAAAGTGAGAGAGACATGTTAGCTACTCTCATGGATCACATGTTGGAAGTTTAACGATAGTACACCTAATAGCAATGTGTGGGATCCAAAAAAAAACTAATGAGAAATTTATTCCACATGACAAAAAATCTTAGAATTGGGACCTAACTTTATTTTTCCTTTCGGATAATCTTTAAGGATGTTGATCTATCGGTTCTAAGTTAAGATAAGGTAATCTAAAAAGTAGAACCTTCGTATATGGGTTTATAGTTCTAATAAAAAGGTTTTTTATGTGAGGACAATTAGGGTCATTAGTTATAAATTTTTAAAAAAACTTATCTAATATATTTTTATAATAATTAAATTATCTTGTTTAGTTAATAATAATTTATTTAATTAATTAATAAATTAGTTTAATAATAATTAATATAAAATAATTTCATATTTATTCAAATCAAATCAGATTTTCATATATTTGTTTTGGTGGGAAGAAAAAAAATAGAACTTTTTGGAGATTTTAAAAAACCCTAGATTTTGATCCACTCAACCAAAATGAGTGATTCTAGTGAGAAATTTGAGGCGGGTGAATCTTTGTATGATAACCAAACCAAATTTTATATACCCATTGATGGAGACCCAACTATGGATGATCTTTTGGATGGTAGAGATGTTTTAACTCAAAGTGGTGATGGTAAATCTCAACCAAATGAAGAAATTAGCCTTCATAGTGAAGATTCAATAGCCGAGAGTATTTATGTATACCTCTAACTCAAACTCTTGGTCTTTTTATGACTCAAATTTGAAGAAATTACGTAAGAAAGTTTGTTTTTTTTTTGATTCATGCAGGTTTACGGTTGGGTTTTCTTCTCGAACCCAACCGTAATCCTTCTTTACGGTTAGATTTGCATCATAATCTAACCGTAACTGGATTTTCATGGCGGAAAACCCAATCGTAATTTTTTTACGGTTGGGTTTTTAACATCAAAACCAACCGTAACTCATTATGTGCATGGGTATTTATTACTATGTATTGCACCAGTTATGGTTGGGTTCGACCAACATTTACAAAACGTAAAATAATTTACTGTTGGGTTGATTTTTATTCCTACCGTAACTGAATCTGTGTATTTCTTTTGTTTTTTACGGTTGGTTTTGGGGTTAAAATCCAATCGTAATTTATCCTACGGTTGGGTTAGATGCTCTTAACCTAACCATAAATTACTATTTTCATGTGTTTTGTTGACTAATGCTTTGATATTGTTGGTTCAGTGGGAGATTATACCTCATCCAATGTATGCTCAGCATCCTCCAAATGATATTTGAACTGAAGATATTACAGATCATAATTTGAACGATTTTGTAGTTTATAGATAAGTTGTTAATTCCTTTCGACAATATTGGTAAGTCTTTTTTTTTCTTCTAACTTTATGTTCTTGGACCATGTAGACATGGGAAAAGAAAGACGATGCAAAGGAATGGGCTAGAGAACATGGAAAATGCATCATGTGTGTGATTGTTTATAACAATCAAGTGAATGAGCGTCACTTCCAAATGGTTTACGAGTGTAGTGGATTCCATACAAGTCGTGCGAAGAAGGGTACCGAGTTTGTAGGAAAGACGAAGAGGAATAACACTATTTTCACTAAAAAGAGGGGATGCCTTTTCAAGCTTCAATTTGAAACCAACAATGAAAAGAAGTGGATTTTATGTAGAGTTGTATGCGGTCGTCACAACCACCTACCACCGTAGAGTTTGTTAATGCATCCTTATGCGGAACGGCTCACCGAGGAAGAAAAGGTCATCGTAGATTCCATGACCCAAAAGCGGGTAAAACCTATTTATATCCTCGGACACTTGAAGCAAAAAAA
>JAJJMC010029825.1:124904-147234 GCA_023531435.1 Papaver californicum
AAAAAAAAAACGCAAGAGTTTGAAAAAAAAAATTAATGGCTTAGAAAAATTTACAGTTGAGTTTGGGCTTCAAAACCCAACCGTAAAACTGTGTTTTCTAACTTACGGTTGGTTTTGGTCTTAAAAAGCATTCATAAATCTGGGGGGGGGGGGGATGACAGTTTTACGGCCGGGTTTGCAAGTCAAAACCCAACCGTAAAACTGGAAATTTTGGTTTTGCAGTTTTACGGTTGGGTTTTGACTTGCGAACCCAACCGTAGAAAAAGTAATTTTTTGTTTTTGACCTTATTTCTCCTTTGTTTGATTTTAAACTTGAAACTTATGTAAATAAATCATGATTTCTAACTAAATTGAACAACATTTATCCATCAACTCTTACATAAACTAAGAACAAAGCTCAAACTAAAATTCAAAGGATTAATTCGTCTCAATAAGGTATAATGCACCCACATAAACAACTAAGTTTGATACAACCAATATATTCAAGATAGCATTAAGGAGAAAGAGGAGGAGATTCTTCAAAATGAGTATTACGAGCACCACGACGAACTATTTTTGTGGTCGCACCCCTTGGATCGGCTCTACTCCTATTTAAGCTCTGCTCTTACTCATTGTCGTTTGATTCATGAAGCTTCTCCTCATTTTATGTTGCAAGGCCTTTTGTTGATCGACTGTCATCACATCACCTCTACTTATGCATGGAGTCATAGTCTCTGCCAATGCAATTCTTTTCTTTTTCTATTCACATATGAAAACAAATATTAGTCGAGTCTTTTGTAATAAATCTTAAAAACATTAATAGGATAAGTAATTTACGTACCAAATTGAAAAATACCTTTTTCCAAACATCAATTAGACTATCTCTTGTGTTGTTTCGTTGAACCCTTTGAATAATTCTCATAGCTTCTGAATCAATATTAATCACATTAGGATGACCAAAACGGCGAAACTAATCCAAATAATCTTCTGCGGCCATTTTTTTGCCCAGAATTGGATTTACCTCCCGCCTTTGGATTTGGTATTCCGGTTTATGACGGTCGTTCCAAATAGCAACCATAGGCGTTGGGGTGTAGTTGAGAACGATACTGGGGCCTTCGATCACTGATCTGTTCACACACAATTTAAAGGCTTTGATTATTACCTTGATTTGAACAAAGTCATATTGGCGGAGAGTTCGACGAGGGTTGGTCATTACGAACCCAAACAAATGGTACAAAAGCCCGTTGTAGCCTGCCACATCACTAAACTCACGCTCATCCTCTTCTGTTTCTTTGTTAATCTTCAAATAAGGATCAAACATCACATCTTCTACGGTGAAAGCATTAATTTCACTCCTCTTATTTGCTATCTGAACTTCATTCCGCTTTGATTGAATACCGGTGAATCTGAATTTCTTTCCGGTAAGACCAGTAAAATCACCCTTCCACTACGTCTTAGGAGCCAAACTCGGAAAGTGGTCATAGACCTATGCCTATGAAGATAACATGTATTAATATAAGAGAATACACAAAAAAAAATTGAAGTTAAACATTAAAATTTACCCAATAAGTTACCTGAAGAAGACCAGTATTAGCAATCTCAGTACCTCCAATCCTTGAAGCTTTTCTAAGGTTGGCAAGTAAGTAAGCGAGGGAGGAAATGCCCCATGAATATCCATGTGTCTTTTGGAGATCCTTCAACCACTGTAGAAAGTGAGCATTCACCCTATTTTCTGAGTTATCAGCGAAGAAGATAGTACCAAGCATATACAACAGATACGCTTTGGTTGTACTCGTAGCTCTAGTTTCATCTATCACGACCCCATGTTTTTCTAATTGCAGGGCTCCTCCAAACTTCTCCCTCAGACTACGCAATAAGATCTTTTTGGTCATACCTAAACATTTCTTCGTTGCTTCACCCGGTTTATCTCCAGCAGCCAATTTAAACTCTAACTCGGTTTTTGTCCTCTCTCATCCAAGTATGTATTTAACAAGGACACAGAGATCACTCCAATACATGTTGTTATCAAAATCTTTATACACGATTGTTCCTTCAACTTTTAAGTCAAGAATTGACTTGACATCGTCTGGCGTTATTGTCATCTCGCTGAATGAGAAATGAAACGTATTGGTTTTAGGCCAATAGTGTTCCATGAAGACTGTGCAGGTAACACTATCATATTCTAACATAGAATTGGTAATTCGGGGAACTAAACATGTATCATTTACGAGAGCACAGACGACTTCACATTCTTCAGCTAACGGCCAATGTTGAGCCCTTTGACGAACCAATTTCTTCACAGCCTGTGTATGATCCTACAAAGAATAAAAACAATCTTTTTTAATCAAAATCATACCAACAAGTTATAATTTGAAGTTAAACAAAGAAAATTTTAGCAAAACAAGAGAAGTTTTTAGATTATTACCCTAGTCTCAGCAACTTTGGCAGCCCATGAATGTGGATAACCAAATAATATTGCAGACTTATATGGGGCCTCACCCCAAAGTCTGTCATTCTTCTTCTTAGGCAACAACACGTCTTTGCCTTTGGGAATATGCTTGCCTTTCGGTGAAGGTTTCTTCTTTGGCTTTCTTTCCTTCACTTGAGCTTGAGGCGAAGCAACAACAATTTGTTTACCTTTGCCTTGATCGACAAATTGTTCTCCGTCCGTCTCTTCCTCATCATCACATTCTTCCTCTTGTGGTGGTTCTCTAATCACAAGTGTACCTCCACTCACCACTGGTAGATCTTCGAAGTCTTGGAAAACATGGGATTCCTCTTGTGGTAGTACATTATGACTAGAGCTACCACCCCCTACCTCCAAATTCTTCTTCTTCTTATCGTTCTTTCTCAAGCCTCTATTATCTACCCTTAAATGAACTTCGTGGCGAGAGGTGGGAGTGAAATCAATTGGTGTTAAGTTGTTACCCCTCTTGTTCCTGGGTTTTACCCTATTCTTATTCCTACAACATACAAGCAGTACAAATTGAAAGCACAAGTTAGATAATTTCCAAATAATTCAACACAAAGAATCTAAAATTTGAAAATTCAAAAAAATTTACTGTTGGATTACACATATCGAACCCAACTTTAAACAAATTTACGGTTAGATTTTTACATCTTAACTAAACGTAAAACTATTTATGTATCACAAACCCAAACATAAAAAAACCAAAAAAAAAAAGTTGAGCTATCAGGGAATTTTACGGTTTGCAAATGACTTAAGTAACCAACCGTAAAATACAATTACAGTTCAGAAAACCCAAACGTAAAAATCACACAATTTGTAGCTATTTCTGTATTTACGGTTAGGTTTTGAATGTCAAACCTAAACGTAAAATTTAATCTCATCTTCAAAAAGTAAATTTATTGTTGGAAATTTTGGTGAACCTAAGCGTAAAATTTTATAAAGCCAGATACGTTTGGGTTCCCAAACGTTGAAATTTGAAAACATAGATTCACGGTTGGGTTGAAAAACAAAACCCAACCGTAAATATTTATGAAAAGCTTTCTTTTTTTTAGAATCAATCAATTAAACAAGAAAAATAACATGGGTTCTTCTCGGATTGTATCTCATATACACCATTGGTTGTGGTTGGGGAGTTTGATTGCCTTCACTACCGATTTCTTCTTCAATCTCTTGATGAGTTTGATTTGAATTGTTTCATTAATTTTGATTCAAATCATGCTACCTTGTATACCTTAAATAGAATTTGTCATCTTTACTATAGTATTTGATCGACGATTATAAATTTTTCAAATCGACGATTAATCGAAGACGATGAATTTGATGGAGAAGAAAATGGGGAGAAGAAGAGTTGGAGAGTTGAGTTTCTGCACTTGAGAAGAAAAAGAGTTAAATTAGATTAGATAATTAGGTTTTTTTTAGGTTTTAATAGATTAAAGGGTAATGAAGACTTTTTATAGATGAAAGGGTAATGTAGACATTTTACTATTGGTGTAGGATATCCCCTATCCAACTATTTAGTTACCCTTAAACCTAAAAAAAAACTTTTATTGGATGTGTAAGCACCTATGTGAGGGTTTAAAAAGTAAGAAGACACTAAGTACCCCAAACCGGAGCCTGAAACAAATTGACCTTAGTTTTTGTTCTATTTGTGTTATGGGGGGTTTTCTCTCGTTCACAAGATATTTGTTGAAAAGTTGAACTTAATTGTTCTTAGTACACGTAGAGGAATAATGCATCAGTGGACTCTGAATCCTAGTCTGAATCAAGTCATCACTACCAAAAATAAAATAAAATATAAAAGTCAAGATTCAGTTGAAGCGAAACGGTATTATTCATAGTAGAATGTTCACATTTCTGGTGTGCTAAATGAGTATAAACTCATGGATCACAGGACTTAGAAAGCATACCTGGTTTCATTTTAACCAGTATAACTTGGCCCAGTCCATGCTGAAAAAGTCATGGAAGCCTGCAGTAGAGACCAACAATCAAAGTCCCCAAGTAGTAGTGACTGTATTCCGAATGTATAGTGCTAGGAAACCCGCCTCGACAAAAACAGGAAAACAGTGTGCAGAAATGACTCACACCAAAGAGCCAGGGTAGTCTTATGGACCACGGCTTAGAGATGCGATGTCATATTATATTGACAGCAATACGAAACTTTTTATGATCGATCAGACGAAGAAATGTACTGAGAACCCGATAACAAAACAAAGGACAAATAATCAAGAACCAGACTATCATAAACCAAATATACCGACCTTCTTTTCTTACCAAGTCAACACTACACCTTTTTTACCAATTCCCTCCCACTAAATGAGGCCCAAATAAAAGGATACTCCCAACTTCAGCACACTCACAGATGTGACCGCAAAACCATTTTCTATCTTATGGATTCCAAACTGCAATAAGAGATTCCAAGTTTAACCCATGCATTTTTATGCTTGCCACCCCCTACAACACATGAAGCTCAGCCATAAAAATGCACAGTTACTCTCATGGATCACATGTTAGAAGTTGAAAGATGCCTAATAACGATGTTTGGATCCAAAACCTATGGGAACTTATTCCTTTGGACAAAAGATCTTACAAATGAGATATACTTTTTAGAAAATCCCGAGGATGTTGATGCTATCGGTTCTAAGATGAGATAAGGCGATTTAAGAGCAGTAGGAATCAAACCCCAAAGTGGAGCACTGAACAATTGACCGAGTTTTGTTGTTTTCATGTTTCTCTTGATGGTGAAATACTTACTGCTTCATACTGACATACAGTATTTTGGTTCGAGCTACCATCCTGAGTAGATATTAATTGGGAATATTCACTAACCTTTATGTCACATATAGAGAAGCATACAAGAACAAACTTGAAACACTAATCTGAATTTAGATATACGAGTCCATTAGAGTAAGAAATCAAGTTGTTGAAGAGAAATAATACACTTCCGAGTAATATGCTTAACATTAATAGCATACCAAATGAGTACAAATCAGTATAAGTTCATATTGAACAAATATTACAGAAAACATACCTGTTTTCGTTTTAAGCGTTATAACTTGGACCAACTGATGTTAAGAAGTCATCAAAGCCTGCAGTAAATAAAAATGAAAAGTCACAATGTCTTCCCATGTTGTGCCAAATGTGTAGGACTAGGAGGAATGATTAAGACTTGTTATTCATAGTCCACAGAAAATTTTCTTATTATTTCCAGATTACAGAAAAGAAGTCCATTGTCTTGAAGAATTATTGCTAATTTCAGACCTGAACATGGATTTTTGGCCCTTTCATTTATGGACCCCTATTCCCATTTTTACCATTGGCTAAATTTTTGTGAAGGAGATGCTACAATAGACTGAAACTGTTAACCTTAACTGGTCACAAATTCCCCAAAGAACTGTGCCAATTCACGGCCATGGAGTGTGCAGCTTCACAACTCCTCGTGTTTAGAACCTCAACCAAAGATTGCATGCAGTTCTTTGCAATGAATTGGAAATCCTACTTAAAAATTGGAAATCTTCTCAAACTGAGTAACTGACCTTGACAATGAATTGAATGTATCTCTGGTCCTTTCACTTCTATACCATTATCGCTTGTTAAGGAAATTCCCGATGAGGTAATGATAAATGGAAATGAAAGAGATGGAGAAATTGGAGACTTTGCCACCTTAATATATCTCTGACCTTCAAAGAAGAAACACCACAATGTTACATGCATAATCTATAAGAGGAATGTTGCCTAAAATAGGATAATTATACTGGCGATGGTCGCTCAATACCCAAACTAGACAAATTAGCCCCATGTAATATGTATAAGAGCTGGTCTAGTTCATAATGGCCAACCTGAATCAGATTCAAGCACTAAACGAATGGTCACCGCATGGGCCCAGTGAATCCCAAGCGCAGCAACAAGGTGTGAATTAAGCCTCTCAGGATCTTTCACGACGTCATGCTTGTTCTCCACTACAATAAGATAACCAACTTTTATAGGAGACATAATCTAGCTAGAAGTGGCCTAGATAGGTCAATTCAAATCATACCTTGGAAAGGATACTGGACTAATTCATCACAGTTCTGAGATCGCACTTGGTTGGTCACAACAATAGGAATCCGTGAGAACTCTGCAAGTGACCTAGGGATAGCTCAAACAAACATCAGTTCTTCTATGAAAATGAGAACATCTGCACCAAAAATGTATAACAAATCAATTTAGTAATCAAGATTCTGTTCTTACTTAATGAAGGAAATGTGCCAACCTAGTGAATGTTGCTTAGGAGCTTTCACATCTCTGTCATTTTCACTGTGCACAACATGAAGGAGCATTCATGTTAATATAAATGCAATGAACTATTTAGAGGTAAACATATTGTCAATGAGCTTTCCTATCTGTATGTAACTATGTATCATCTACTGATGTCCAGGAGTTAGCTAGGCATAAATCATCAAACTAATCAGTTGATTCTGCTCTTACTTAATGAAGAAAATGTGCCAACCTAATGAATGTTAAGTCAAAAGTTGGAATCGTCAAGAATTTATCAGCTTCAAACTGTCAGGATGCCCTTCAGATATGGCAACATGAAGTGTTTTCCTATCAGACACGAGTTTACTGTAGTACAATTCCTATTCTTAACTACTCATAGGCATTGTCATAGGAAAGAAATGATTATGCATACCCTGAAACAAAGCCAGCCATGCTATCAATAATGAGCAACTTTATCTGATTTTGGAGAATAGACAGCTTGACTTGCTGCAAGCTGCATGATGACAGAAAACGACACATTAGTATTGCTGTAGATCCAGAATGCAATAACAAGGAAGATACATTTAACTTCCTCAAAACTAAAACTAGTTTTTTCCCATGTAAATCCGATCAGTTAATTCTGTTCATTAGGTATATATCCAAGCAATCCAAATCCCAACATAGTGCTAGCGATCAAGTTTGGTAGGAGCAAAAAAACAAAAAAAAACACCATGCATCATATACTCACTAAGGTCATCCAAGAGAGTAACCAGTAAATCACACATAATACTTGGAAGTCAAAATAATATAAAATTGCTCATTGACTTTATCCCAGAGAGTGAGTGACATACCTCTCAGTGAACTCAGTCAATGATGTAGGTCGTAAAACAAGTATCCTGCCAGCCATCTGCATTAAAAAAATGAAGCATTATTTTGAACCCCTCGGGAATATTTTTGAATGAGTGAGAACAAAATCAGGAATATGTTGAATACAGCAAACCTCCTGTGGCATTCCTTTTAATTGAAAGATTTCTGGGAAACTTTCTGCTCCAATCTCTATCAATCTGTAATCAGAACCATTGAGATCGTCTGCTAATAAAATGGAATAACATCAGAAGCCTAAACGACATGGTATCCATAAATAAGACAAATAAACCTTCTTGAACTAAACTTGGACTCCACGTCAATATATATTGCTCGGCCATTTAAACCACCACAAGCTGTTGGTAGAGCAGCCAATAACGCTAGCTTCAGGCAGAACTGCAAACGTAATCGAAAAATGTTACAAGAGTTTCATCCGATGGTAAGATTGCTAAAATTAAGACAAAAAGCAATAAGGACTCCGTACTTGTGTTTTGCCAATCCCAGCAGGGCCAACCAGTTCCGTCAAAGCACCAAATGGTACTCCACCACATAAGGCTTCATCTAACCCTTTTAACCGTGTGGGTAAATGACCAGCCAAGTACTCATTTTGGACGCGTTCCTCCATCAACGAAAGAGCCTAGAAACAACTAAAACCAACAATTTTTTATTCCCTTTCCACTTTAAGTACACAATGTCACCCAACCTATGTTTGTTTAATTGTAAGGAAAATCAAGAAATCAAACTTACAGTCTGATATGGTGGACATGTCATTTCACTAATGTGTGCTACCGCGGAATTAACATCACTCATACCCACATCTAACAATTCCATCAAATCGAATTCAGTTAATGATAAAGCATCCTGAACCCATAAAATAAAATTCATCAGTCATAAACCCCAGATAATAAATCTCAGAGAACTTTTTTTTTTGAAGGATTAATCTCAGAGTACAATGGACCATTTACAAACACCTACCTTGGATGTTAAGATATTACGAGCTGCAAAAATGTTAGCAATTGATTTTGGTAGACCCATTTGAGAGATCACCTTGTTCGCCATCTCTCCCGCTCTCTATTCCCGCCAAATGTTTAGCGCAGGGAAAAGTGAATTTTAGCTATTTGGTAATCTCGATATTGCCTATTTAAATGAGGGCATAAAAGTAAAAAACTGAGTACGAATCGGAGTCCCAATAATCGAATTACAATTTACAAGAGAGCCATCCAAATTCTCTAGACCAAACTATTACAAGTAAAATTGACTCACACAAGTAACAAGCCAAGGAGTCCCGCACACCCGATCATTAGATTCTTAAATGTTTATATAATAGTATATCCCTATAAGTTAGTTTAGGTTATCAATCTCATATTAGTTTAGATTAGGTTATTATCTTTGATAACTTACGGATGTTTATCAAAGACTTTGTAAATGCTTATCCTGGTAACTAATTGTTGTTTATCCTTGTAACTGATAGATTTGTTAGATATACATTTTTGCAGACGATTTATAATCAATTGATTAGTAGAAGAAGATGGTTTTGATTACAGGAGACTACTAAGTATATATACTCAACTTTCTTTACTCTCTCAACTCTCACACTTGTGTGCACAGCACACACACATATATTCATTCACATACACACACACTAATGTTATTACCCTCCCTCAAGCTCAAGGGGGATTGAAGAGGCTACTTGAGATTGCACATATATTCATTCACACACACTAATGTTATTAAAAACAGTTGTAAGCTCACATTGTGCATAAGAGACTGAATGAAAGTACCAATTGAAGCAGAGATCAAATCTCGTTATAAAGAGTAGTAGGCATTAAGCATGCTAGCATTTGGTGTGGTAACATCATTCAGGGCAGGTAAAAGTATCAGCATTCCAAAAGTAATAGGTGCAGTTGGATAGAAGAAATAAAATATGAGTAAGCAACTGAATTGCAGAAGAGACTGAAGTTGCAGCAGACTTGCACACTAGCAACACTTGATGCAGGAGGAAGAAATAGTAGTAGAAGGTACATGTGGTGTAGTAAAAGACAGAGCATGCTGCAGTTGATGTAGAGAGCCAAGCATAAAATAAAAGGATAATACCATATTATTGCAGTAGTAACATGGCATATTATGGCTTTGTAGAAGGCCAAATTAGATGCTCACTGAAGTACCAAAACTATTAGCTTTCAAACTATATGAGAGGTATAAAATCAGTAAAGTTGTATAGCAGCACCTGTAGTAGCATACCAAACAAAAACCAAACTAGAGATAAACGACAATATGGACAGGTATGCGTGAAGTACTTGGCAGCAACAAATGATCAGTAACAACAAAGTTGAAATAATAATAAAAAAACACCTTTATAGTTTGAAGTACCACTGTAAACTCCAACTAGGAATGCTACCTGAGTTATACTAGGAGACTCACATCACATACCCAAATAGTAATATCCTGAAATCCGTTGTGAGTTCTTGTTCTTGCAGACGTAGAAAATTTTAAAAGGAGCAACAATCACACACACTTAATATTCATCACTTGTATCACTTGTAACTTTGCACCTGAATGAAAGCCATAGTAACCACATCTCTAGCAAAACTAGAACCAACACATACTAGAAACATATTCAATAACTGAATCCCTTATTGCCAACTAATACAAGGACCTAACAGTAAAGGATAAAGGATTGCAGGATGCACACAGAATCATATGCAGACTCAATAAAAAGGACTTCAACTTGTATACTAGTACCACACCAGTTCCAGTTTTATAACATCATCCTCAGCTCCATCATTCACACATACAAGCTAACTCACTCACATACCACTACTGTGAGGACTGTACCAAAGTAACATTGAGAGGAGGAGCTAACCAAAGCAAGATTAAGCACACAGTGGTGCAGCAAACAGTCAACACTCACACGTACCCCAATATTATACCGAATTTAAGAAGAATCTTTCTCCACTATCCAATGGAACAAAATTAAGCTTCTTCCTAACTAACTATTGTATCAGAAATAGGCATGCTCAGATCGAATAGATTCAGGAATCAGTACCAATAGGACTAGATAAAAGAACTAGTTCAAACTCAAACATAGTTATGATAAAAACAAAATTTGAGGACGAAAATGAATGTTGTTGAGATAGTGATGTAGAAATTGAACATATAAGATCAAATCTAAAGTAATCTAAAGATTAGGTTGGAGATTACCAACAAAGATTCAAATTTTAGCAGTTGAGATTGAGAAATTCCAGATCCAAACCACAACCAAAATTGGAATTCCAAAAGAAACAAGAGCTCAAGTGAACTAAATTTTAGATTCAAAAAACATGCTTAACCCTGTTTATTGACATGGCAAATAAGCACCAGGATCAAATCAAAATTCACACCAAGAAACCACCAGTAACAAATCTTCACTTAAACTCCATGAATATTCATACAAAAACTCTTTTAACAACTGAGATACAGTCAATTGTTGCTCGAGATGCAGAAAAGAAACAGCAGGATTGGGAGAATTTGTCTTTTAAGAGAAAAACTCGGATCAAATCTCATCTCACAAAACAATTTCCGATGGCAGCAGCAAGCAGAGATGATGAAGATAGCAGTTGAGAAGATGAGTTAAAGAATTTAGGATTTAATCAGCGGAAGAAGGATCGATACCGCTGAGAATTGACATTCTCAGGACTGATGCCATGATAGATTTGTCAGATCTACATTTTTGCAGACGATTTATAATCAATTGATTAATAGAAGAAGATGGTTTTGATTACAGGAGACTACTGAGTATATATACTCAACTCTCTTTACTATCTCAACTCTCACACTCGTGTGCACAGCACACTCACATATATTCATTCACATACACACATTAATGCTATTAGTAACCAATTGTACTTGTAAATATGAATGAAAATCTCGTCTCTACACAATTGTGAGAGAAGCCTAAATTCAATTTTAGATAATATCAGAACTAGTCAAAAGATTCGATCTCTCTTTTATCCAATCAATTTCCTCTTCCACTATAACTGCAAGTAGTGAGCACGTGGATTACACGTCCACAATAATATTTTTTTCCTGCTTTCCAAACAATTTGGTGGTGCTTGGACACCATGTGTTATACTCTTTTCATCCGAAAGTTAAAATAGATTTTCTTATTACCTGGTACAATTTGTTTTTTTGTTCCGTTGATATTTCTCCATTTGAATGTCAACAATTTAGTGATTATGTTATATAATTGCAAGAATCCCCAGGAAAAATCGCTACATCAACATAATCAAATGTAACTGGAGACAAGTAGTTGTAAAAACCAGATGTGGAGCCCCAAGCATATATTGTACGTAAAAGGTTAACAAGTGTGCAGAAATGAAGATGTTACAACTTTATTACCCTGTATGTATCTGTATCGGCAAGTCAAAACTTAAGGCAATGTCCATACTGCATGTAAATATATAGTCAATAAAGCTGTTATTCTGAATGCGGATAGGCTTTTCAGCTGCAAAGACACAGATAGAAATTAGCAATTGATACTACCGCCACCTGTAAAACGAGTCATGTATTAAGCAGGCATCTATTACCACTTAAAGCTTCAAAAAGTCCTTCAGCATCCTTCTTAATAACATTTGGATTAATCTCTAGACTACTTCGATATGCAGCTATGCTCTTCAAACCATTGACTTGATCAGTAACTGTAAAGAGGTGGTAATTAAGGAAACAAAATGAAAGAACCTGACTTCATTTATGAATCACTGATGAGCTTTATCACATCCAGATATTTTAAAGGACATATCTGGCTAACATGTAATAAGAAATGCAAATCAAACGCGATTTGAATTTAAAAGGATATGATTTCATTTTCGTCGAGAAGATATCAGTAAACAAATCAAATGTCCATTTTGAACCATTTGGTATTTCCTGAAAGAAGGAATCAACTGCTCTCGTCAATCTATTATTTGTACATTCAAACCAGCTATATAACTAAGCGGTTTGCCTTAAATGCAACCTACATAGAGCAACTATGTTTGATCAAGTCACAAACATTATATTGTCAAATGCCAGCTCACACAAAAACTGATAACGCAAGTATATATTACAAGGTAATGGTGACCAAAACCACCATTTAGGTAATAAAAATCCTAATGCATGATTATAGTTGAACTAGGTGAATTCGCAGGGGTCCAACTCGAGGTCTCTTTGTCCATTTGAAACGGTTCTCGTCAAAATTATCACCACACTGTCATCACTCCTATGAAATTGGAAACCTAGAAGTAAATCCTTATAAACATTGTCCACCTACCAAGAAAATTTGATTGTCTTTTCAAAATAAAATTCTTCCAGAATAAGACACTGGAAGAATGTACTAACTTTAAGTCTTTAACTATATTGCACCTAACTGAGAGCACATATAATAGATGTTAGTTTAAGTCGGTGGTAAAAAGTTTGTGATTTGGTCAAACTTTATCCTAAGTAAAAAGTTTAGGAACTTAAGAGTTGAGTTAAGGTTTCTTAAGTGTTAAGTTTGTGTTCTATATAAACAGGAGTAGAATTGAAGGTTTGTAATTAATCCAACCTAGAAAAGTGGTAAAGCCTTATGCTTAGGTTTTTGGTTTCTTTGTTAGGGAGGGTCGAGTGCTACCGTGAGGGTCAATATCAGTGTGAGAGAAAAACTTGTAAAGAGAGGATTTTGGTGTTCTAGTGTTTATGTAAAGAAGGTGTAGAAGAGAATACATGAGGCTGGTTTGAATAATGGTTTAGAGAGTTGATTTCTAAGGTTTCTCAATGGCGTTTGAGGTATGTCTTGGTAACTCTTCGGTTTGGGTCTTCTCCTCCGGGTTGCAGAAAGAACATGTAATGATTTTGATATAATAAAGTTTTTCAGGTGGTGTTAGCCGTGGATGTAGCCGGTAAAGGTGAACCACGTATATCTTGTATTGTAGTTGTGTGCTTATTTATCTTTTGTCTCTCTTATTATTTCTAAATGTTGGTTCAAATCACCAATTGCCTTTAATTGGTCTTGTGTTCTGCTGCACTCGGGGTGGCAATTTTCCCAACAATAGAAATAGGTAATGAATGACAAAATATATACACAAAATTAACCGGCAAAAATCCTAATACATCTTTCGATGTATATTTGGATGCAGACGAGTTTCAACCTGTCTTGAGTATTATCAACCAGTGAATTTACCACCATACTAGACAGGCATGGACAGAAACCTAAATACAAACCATAGACACTAAATCGAATAAATACATTATTAATAAGAATGGTAAAGTTTAAAATGTCTAAAAACTCACATCATTAAGAAACTTCTCAGCAAAGTATTCAATCCTTAAGATTCTACCAACATCTAGTGCAAAACTCTTATGCCCCCGAAGGTCATACATTTTATCAAACTCAAGTACATCGTCAATTAACAAGATAAAAAAATTTGCAGCTTCAAAGCATTCTGAATAATCGATTCCAATTAGTTGATTTCCTATATTCTTCAATACCATTCAAAATTTTCTCACAACATATAATCCTGCAATATCTGTTATACTTTTCTGTAAATTCATGAAATTTTTTTTCAAGAAATCAGAAATTTAAAATTCAAGTCAACTTGTCATGTAGTAAAACAAGTAGTAAATGTAGAGTTGAAGAGTGAGCAAGATATTTCAAGTACCTTGAAAGAAAGAGTACGAGGAGCAAAAGATAAAGCATCACCATCAGCTTCAGAGAAACATTTGATGAAAGGAAAAGTTGAATTTATAGATACTAAATTATGAGCATGGTTATCAACTATATCCATTTTCTATATTATTTCTCTTATCACTTCATATTCATCACCATACTTCCACATCTCCCTGAACTCTCTTACTCTAACTAGCAATCTCTCTATCTCTCTGTCTAACTCAATGACTTTGGTTTCTTGATTTTGGTCTCCAAAAATTGGGACTTTTTGTTTAGTCAGGAGAATGTCCAAAATTTGTTGATTCAGTGTGTCATGGCCATGGAGATAACACATAAGAAGTGTGATATAACACGCTTTTCTTCTTCAGTATTCCAGTTTTACCCTTATATTATGACGAGAATTACGTAGAGGTCCATAATTGGTGAATGGGAATAAGTCAACAAGGATTGTTAAAAGGGTATAAAACTCTAATTAATTTAAGAACATGTGAAAATATCAAACCAAAAATAATTGTTAAAAGTAAATACTTATACCATCAGAGAATAACCATAATTGATTGTTTCTATCTAAAGTTAAATTCACTGAGAGTTTGATCTGAATATTAGAACTTAAAACGTAATCCATACCAAATTTGGAGTACAACTACAAACTTAACACAAGATGAAAGTAAAGTAATAATAACTCCATAGATAGATCTACAATGCTTCACTGTTTGTGCTTAAATAATTTTCGAGGATAAGTTGGTGCATCTGCCGGAGATATTGGTTCATCATCAATGAACCTCAATGATAACAACTGTAATCATATCCAAATGATCCAACATTAATTATTTTACTTTATTGAATAACATCCACATTCTCACATCTTAAATCACTTATAGCAATCAAATAATCAGGTCACAACTTAAATCACTTCTAGCAATCATATAATCAGGATAAAATCAAGAAAACTCGTAACATAATACTTAAATTACTTTAAAGAGAGATAAATACCTCTTATTTATCTTCCAATGGAATCTACTTCTTTCAGATCTGCTCGAGACTTTCTTACAACAGTTCCTTTGACGATGTTCATACAATTTTTGAGGAGCGTAATTGCTTCTGCCTCGGACATACATGGCTTATAATGGTGTTTTAAGTAAGCTTCGAGCTCGTGTCAATGATCTACAGTAGTTCTTATGATACTTTGTCGTAAATTTATGAACATTGTTCTCAACTACCATTTCAACCTCCATTAGTTTGGGGTATGATAAATTCAACACGCCATAATCAAACATGCCCAGAATCAGAGTCGTCCTTAACATATACAAGACCTAGGGCGAAAAAATATTAAGACCTACTTGTTTGTGTTTTTTTTTATCTATACGCATATAAATCAGACAAGGGTGAGAATTAACAACTCATAAAAAAACTTTGGAACTTCCAATATATTTATTCACAATAAAAACTAAATCGTCGTTTTAATTAAGAAACTCAACAAATGAAAACCTAGAAAAACAAATGATTATTCAAATAAAATTACTAGATATATGTAGTATTTTACATTTTGAAATACAAAAAGTATCTCCTGAATCACATATATTTTATATAAAACATATCTTATATATGAGAAACAAGAAATTTTAAAAGAGAGTTATATTGTGTAAGAGTTTGTTATGTTACCCATACAAAATGTTTATTGTTAGTAATTCGAAAAACCCTAAGATAATACTGATAGTAGTACCAAAAACCTAATAAATAAAATCAATCATCAATCAATACTTTATTATATAAATGAGAGTCATTTTTCTGACATGGAAACTCCACATTGAATTTTACATTTTCTACAAATTTTAAAGTGGCATGTGGTAAAACAATGGGTTTAAAATAAAGGGACACAACTTATGTAGCAAAACAATGGGATAACTAAGGGGCACAACTTTACAACACAATAATGAGTATAAAATAAAGGGGCACATAATTTCATCTTCATGTTTTTTGCAAAAATCAATAACACTTTTCAATCAGTGGGTTTAAAATGAAGGGATACAACTTATACCACAATTTTTCATGTTTTCCAAGAAAATATCACATTTATTTATTTATTTAGTTATGTGTTTAACACATGAGATACATTTTGATAATTAAGTTAATATTAATAGTAGACACATTGTACTAATATATATTGATCAAAAAAGCTTTATTGAATTACTGTATAAATAATAGTACTTTTTCATGTTAACAGTTTAATTTTTTCACAATTAAAGATGAATGTAGACAAAACTGCATACATATATAAAAAGCAAAAATATATTTTTTTGGCCTCTTCATATTTTGGGCCCATGGCGGCCGACCATCACACCCTACCTAAAAGATGGCCCTGCCCAGAATCACCGCACTACTAAGTTTTTTCTTCCCTTCTTTTAACCAACAAGAAGCTATCTTATGCATCTTTTTTATCATAGAATCAAATATTTCCTTATTTTCCCTCATCGCTTCAAACAGTTGTGCATTAAATCCAACGTCGCCTGATGTTCCCATATCATAATTATCAACAATCTTGATTTTTCATTCTGACACTTCAAATGCATACAGGATACAGAAAACCAAAGTGAAAAGATTGCGAAGAAAATAGAAATAGAGATAAAAGTGGGTAATGACTTGGCTGATGTTGAATGATCTATTTTAAGATATTGGATGAGCTAACATTTTCAAGAAAAATCTATTAATAGACCAGAAAATAAACCCTACACCCTTTAAAGACAATGTAAAGACATTAACCTAATCACTTCAATTCGAATCAATAACGTACCTAATTCTAGGTAATTAAGTTTGTTTCACTTAGTTATTTTCTAAGAACGCATTATACAAAAAGGCAGATGTAATTTGTTTGCATCTCTAACACCTTCTCCGTGAAGAGTTGTGAGCCCTTTTTGAGTCAAAAAAAAATGAAATAAAAAAAGATGGAACTTACCTCTATGCGCACTTGTTACTACATTGTCATCTAAATGGCAAACATCGGCATTGTAAACTAGTCGAGAATCAGCAGCCATAAGAACCATGTTCTCTCTTTTCAAAACATGTCCAATCACTATGGTACCATCAATATAAAAAGGGTAAAGTTACATTCCCTGCGTTCAAGATTAATCAATGACAGATATTAAAACATTAATTATTATTTTTTACAGAGAAACTAATAGGCAGTATATTAAAACATATTGGACTAAGAAAATGATAGATTTCTTACTGTATTTTCTTTCTGAGCCTTCATCCCAAACCCACTATTTTTTAGTGACAAAACCTTTAAGAGAGAGGAGACTGAGACAATGAGAAGACTTGAGAGATATTTATCCAAAAAATATGACCATACGGACACATTCTAGATCTAGGGTTTAATTTATAAGAATAACTACCACCCCTATATGTGTAAGACTTGGACTTGTTGATATCCAAATACTCTTATCCCATAAAGGGGACTATGGACTAAGTGTGAACCCTATGTTTAAACCCTTTAGGTAAAATTCAAGTCAGTAGGCGAAGACCATGGGGTCAAGGATGACTTGGTGATATACACATTCTTATGGCATAATTAGTTGTCTCCTTATTATATATTGTTAGCGCTAGATATTTTATTAATTATGGTATTTTATTGTATTTTTTTGTAGACACATTAATAATTGTCTTGAGTGGAAGTATCGCAGAAACTCTGATACGGCACCTTCTCTCCTTCAAATCCCGGTCACTTAATATTTCATCGTGGTATCAGACTAACAAAATTCTAGGAATTACTAGTTGATCCACTTTGGTGACCCGTTAGTATGTAGTCCACCCATTTTAGCATGATTAATCATAAGTCCAAAAACAAGTTTTTGGACTAAATTTATTACTCGCTGGTCCAACTCACGTTTGAGTTATGAGGGATATTTTTAAAATATTCCTAGTTTACCCTTTCTCTAACATACATATAAAACGAGTTGAAATCCAATCTTGCCAGATTTTCTTTCCTTTCTTCATCTTAGATCCGACTTTCTCTCTCTCTCTGCTTCTGCTGGTGTTCTTCAGTTTCAGGGTTTCGATCTCAAATCTCCAGGATTTTTTTCTAGTTAATTTTCTTCTTTGTTATTTGATTTATTTTATGTTTTGTTCTGTTTTTTGTTTTTTTAAACTGAAATTATGATAATCAACTCGATTTCACGATTTTGTTGTTTTTCTTACATTGGAATTGTGATGATTAACTTTTTTTACGCATGTTTTGATCTCGTTTTTGTTTGTATTTTAGTGTTTTTGTTGATTTTTGAAACTGATTTTTTTAGTTGTTCTATTTCGTTCATTAGATCGTCGTATTCCGTTTGTTTACATGTAGTTTGATAATAGGTATGATTTGGTTTTCTTTTATTTTTTTAGGAACTCATGATTTTTGTTCTTTTTTCTGGGTTTTTTTTGAATGATTCTTCAATACATATTAATATGTACTGTTTTTCTAAGCTTTTTGATATGTATTATTGTTATATATTGTATGGTATACCATTTTTGAATCAATACATAATTGTTTGTACTCCATATAATATGCTTTTATTTGTTTGTTTTGTGTGAATCTATAATGCTTGTTATACTCCTAAACCAGTACATATTATGTTGAACCGTAGATTTGGTGTTCCTATCATCTGAAAATATATGTTTGATTTTTATTTGGATCATATTTCAACAGGTTCAACATGTCAGGTGTTGGTTCTAATCCAAATACCTTTTGCTACTCTCATGTATACCACAAGCAATACCACATTGCATATTTGGTTACGTTATCTTCGACTTTGGAAGATTTGAAGTTTACTATTTGCAATGGGTGGAGCTGGTTGACTCCATCAACTATTGTTGTTAATTATGTTGAAATGGAGTGAAAGTCCATGTCCTTGATAATGTATCGCTTCAAGGGATTGTTGCATTACATTTTACAAAGAATTCAGATTTCTTTGAGTTGCATATGGATGTTGTTTTATCTGATGCATCTAGTTCTTCGAGAAGTGCTGATTTTGACAACATTGTTGAGTTGGTTGTGAGTGCTAGGAACAATTATTTGAAAGATTGTAAAGAGGTTGCAAGTGTTCTTTTTCCGATGGTTGGGAGAATGTTTTTGAAGATAAAAACCATCTCTTCTGTGGTGGTGTTGAAGTTGTTCGGTTAGCATCTGAGAAATATTGTTTGAGGACTGGATATAAGGTTAAAAAATTGAAGAATGACCTTAAGAGATTCACGGTGAGATGTAGCAATGACTGGTGCTCTTGGATGCTTCATGCGGTTGCCATGAATGGATTTTTGGATGTGTTAAAGATAAAGGATTACGTGGGGAGGCACACTTGTGGTGCTGGGTATAGGTTGAGGAGTCCAATTGTTTCGAGGAAGCTTGTAAATCATTTAGTTCATGAGCGTGTCACGCACAACCCTCTCATAAAGCCGCAAGAGATTATGGATTATATTAAAGTTGGGGAAGGATCAACATCAAGTATCACCATGCATATCAAGCATTAGACTTATCGCATCAAATAATTTTTGGTGACGATGTAAAGTCATATTGATCTTGTTTGGTGGGTTACTGCTGTTGGGGAAACCAACCTAGGGTTTTATATTGATTTTTACTTCAACAACGCAACAAAGAGATTCAACAGACTTTTTATTTGCTTTGGAGCTTGTAGAGAGGGTTTTAAACTTTGTCGTCCAGTGATCTTTTGTGTTCTTACGGGGAGGTTTGTAGGAGGTCTAATGGCTGTGACATGTCTTAACAGCCATCAAGGTAACTTTTTTATATGGTACATATTTGATATGTAACTGTTTTTTATGTACCAGTACAAAGAGAAATGTAATCTATTTTCTGGTACATATCAATATATATTGTAGGATCATACACATCATACATAAAGTACATATTTATATAATTGTAGGTATAACATAATTTGAAGGTGCAGATAGGGTTGCACAAACCCGGCCTAGACCCGCCACCCGACCCGCACCCGCCAGTTTTGACCCGACCCGCCGATAAACGGGTCGGGTGCGGGTGACAATTTCCTTTACCCGTCTTCTGGCGGGTCAGGTGCGGGTGACACCTTCTCTCACCCGACCCACCCACTCAACCCGCCAAAAAAATTCTTATTTCCTAGCCCTTGGATTAGATAGTTTTGTTTAATCTGAGTCGTTGATGAAACAACCCTAAAAACACTTTCTCTTCGACTCATTCATTTCCCATTTCTTATTCTTTCTTTCTTTCTTCTTGAGCTGTAGGAACTAGGAAAAACCGAAAAAATCACCACCACCACTGGTCCACCGCAACACCATCTACAGATTCTTCACTTGATTCAACTACAAAACCTAAATTTAGTGATGAATCAATGAGAAACTAACTTCCAAAATCTAATCTCGAGCATCAGAAACATTATGTGCATTTCGATTTCAACTGGATTTGGCTTGAAGAACCTAAAATCGATGATAACATATGCTGGCGGAGGTTCATCTTTCCTCTCAGATCTCAATTTTTAATAGTTTGATTACTTAACTGAATGAATAGTGTTAGGGATTTAGAGTGAGAGATATTTGTTGAGTTTTATTACATTTTCTTTGAAATGGAGATTTAGTTCATTTGTGATGTTTGCACAAAATTGTATTTTTGGTTTTGATGGGTGGTGGTACAATTGTTGGCAGTGAATGGCGGTTTTGCATGGTGGTGGAAGGTTATTAGTGGAGGTAGCGTTATCAGCTGAAACACCTTACTTCTAAGGTTTAATTGAATCACGATTCCACCAGCACCACCTTATTTCTAGGGTAATGTCAAACCCCTTCTTATCATGCAGTTTGTGAAAAATCTTATTATGTCTGTTTTGGGGTATTATTGTTGACTGGAAATCAATTGGTTTTGGTTTCATCTGTTTTGGAATTACTATGAAAGAGTGCATAATGTTATGAATTCTGTTGTTTGACTTACTAAAGGGTTCAATTTGTATCGTTGATATCTTAAATTAGGAGAAAGAAAGACACTCGATTCTGCAGCTGGGGTTTAATTTGTACTGTTGTCATTACATCTAGTTCATGTAGCTACGAATGACATATATACATTTATTGATGCACCAATTCAAGGACATATAATCTGGAAGTTTATCTGGCTATGTTATAGTTTAATTTATAATTATCATTTATCAACTAGCAGACTTACTAAGGTTTGTGCTTCTTAATAGGCAGTTGCCGTATTGTCAATATTATCCATCGCGGGAGCTTGGTGCTATTTCTTGACCATGTTATGCATATGTAACAAGAGTAGTACAATTATTGTATTCATATTCTTGACTACAACTAGAATTGAATGTATGAACACGAAAAAGGTATCCAGGTCACGTGGAATGTAATAACTGATAGACACATTTTAGTGTCTAAATTGCACCTTAATTTCTAGTGAGTTAGTGTTCGATTTTGTGTCTATTACGTGTTTTTATGCTTTTGTAGGTACATTAGAAGAATAAAGATTTGTGGAAAAATTGGCTCAAAAAGTGTTCAAGGCACCCGGGAAAATGGATCAAGGCACCCACACTTTGGATTGGGGCACCCTTGGATCGGGCTGAGCTGGATCGGGTCAACCCAGCGGGTCAACCAGGCGAGTCAACCCAGCGAGCTGGATCGGGCCAGGTCACCGAGTTGACTCATCGGGGTTCAACTGTTTGAACTGGTCGTGATAATCTCAAGTGATTCGCAAGATATTTTGCTTCTAGATTGTTCCAACATTGATAGTCATCTCACGCAAGTCTTAAACAGCAAAAAAATCTCGTGAAATCAGCTCGGAAATCATGTATTTGGCCGGATTTGTGTTTCGATTCGGATTGAGATTTGTGGGTTGTTTTAGAGAGTTCTATTAGGTTTAGAACTCTCTCTAGGGTTTCTATTACCTATATAAACCAAGAGAAGCCAAGAAAATCGACAACAAAAGCCTAGAGAAGAATTCCGAAAATTTCCGGTGAAGCTCCGTCGCCGCCGATGACCTGCTACTGCTCCGGCCGGCGTGTTCTTCATCAGCCACCATCGGAGAAGACGACTCAGCAACATTTATTTCTGTTGCTGATTCAAACTGCTCCTGTTGCCTTTCTTTCAAACCTTTGTTGCTTAGAAACACT
>JAJJMC010029825.1:157234-199452 GCA_023531435.1 Papaver californicum
ACTGCTCCTGTTGCCTTTCTTTCAAACCTTTGTTGCTTAGAAACACTTCTGTAACGGCTGAACCCTGTTCTGTGACATTTATATACGTATCTGTTCAGCTGTTGCACTATTCTTTGACCTTGTAATCAACTTTTTGAGCAATGAAAAGGTCTTTTGAGCAAGTTTTCTCCACCATGAGCTAAGTCTATTTACTGGGATGATGGATAAGGTAATTTTCTCAATTTTATGTGATTTAATTATTTTCTAATAATTATTTATAATTCTTTTATTATTAGAATTGCATAGTTTTAAATAGTGAAAACGGTTTTCTTTCAACAGTTGTGCTTTTGCTTGATGGATTATGCTTGGTTAATTAATTTTGATAGTCCATGCTTGTGATTTACCTCTGTTTGTTAGCATAACGAAACCAATTTTGGCAATTACTTGCGCTTCAATTAATTTAAAAAGAATTATTTGATTAATCACATAGGTTGTTAGAATTACCTGATTCCTGATTCCTGGTCCTTTTAAAATTATTCGAAAATCATCTTTAGGTTATTTAGTCTTTTTCATACTCCTGGAATTTTCTAGAGTTAATTAAAATCATTATTTTCTAAAATCATTACCTTCACAAGTTCGAGAATCGATCACCTTATTTACCACTATTAAAATTACATCAATAACATGCTCACTTTCAATTTCAGACACGAGCAGTCTGGTAACGAGCAGTTTGTTAATGAACTCAGCAAATGGGTCTTCCATGAAAGGGGTCATCTTAAGTTAAGACTTTCTACCCCTTGTTGGAATTGAAAACTTATGATGTTGAAAGAAACTATATGTCAGATCTTAGATGATTATGCTTTTATTGTTCACAATTTTATATTATCTATTGCTGATACGAAGTAAACTTTTACTTACAATTCAACTACTATGATTGACAGCCAGATTGAACATTAGTGTAACTTCTTTTTTGGCTTTAGGCGGTCAATGTTAGGCACCACAGAGTTGGGGAAACAGATGAGGCTGCAATTTATAAGATCAATGATGAAATGGTATTTGCTTCCATCCCCTTTTTGTCTGAGGGAATATTATTTCTTGTATTATAGATAAGAAGAAACGAGTCGATATTTGGTTGCTTATTTTTTGACCCATAATTATGTTTGAAGGAGTACTCCGTCGAGATCTATGAATGGTCTGGGATAAGATGGGTACCCTATATTGCAAATGATGTTCAACTCCAGTTTTAAAAAGGAAAGGGGTTTGAGTTAGAGACTGATGGAAGTGGATTTAGGCATTTAGCTTTTAATTGGAAATGATTTTATTTAAGTGAAATTAAACATTAATTGATGTGAGTTTTTTCTTTAATTAAGTTTCAACTTTAGTTTGATTCTTTAGATATTTAGATCTGAGTAGATAGTTTGAAAATGATGGAATTGGGAAATTTGAATTTCTTGAGATGAATTTGATCTTGACTATGAGGAAAAAAAATTGCATTGAATCTGGGCGGGTGACCCGTACCCGACCCGCCGAAATAGCGGGTTGGGTGCATGTGAATACTTTAGTCACCCGCCAACTGGCGGGTCGGGTTTGTGAAGCCCTAGGTGCAGACATGAAGTACATATTGATATGGGCTTTATATTTTTTCCAGGTTTTTATCCTTTTGCATATGCATTAGTTCCTGGCGAAGATAATGATAATTGGCATTGGTTTATGGAAAATCTTAAAAAAGTTGTGGACCATCGTCGTATCACCTTTTTGACTTACCGAGGTGAAGGTTTGTTGAATGCAATTCCTGAAGTTTTCCCTGATTCTTATCATAGCTATTGTTTTTTCCACTTGAAAAAGAACTTACCCATTAGTAAGTTTGATGAAAAATATAAAGAAGTGATAGATTGTTTCCAAAAAGCAACATATGCGCTTTCTCCAACAAGATATGAAGAAGGTCTTCAAGAAATGGTTTATCTAGGAAGGTCTTGGGTTGTTGAATACTGCCGTAACATTCCTAGGAAAAAGTAGTCTAGTGCATACTTCACAGGATGTAGGTATGGTCATACTTCTTCAAGCATTGCCGAGTCTTCTAATAACTGGATTCGCCGCGAGAAGAAGTTACCTCTCTGCGCTCTCTCTGACACAATCAGGTTTTTATAAGTTTCTTGTAACACTACAAGTATATATGTACTATTTTTTTTAATATGCTCCACCAATTTTCTTCTAGTACATATTTTTGTTTTTTGCACTATGTATAATATGTTAGTTGTTTTTTAGTTTTATTTGTCGTGTAGGCTAGGGGTAATGGAGTTGATGTCTGAACGTCGTGAAAAAAGTCTTTTGATGGATCTGGAACTCTTAACCCCTGTGTATTAAGCCTTGCTTGAACTACACATTCAAATTGGTCGTCCTTGGAAAGTTAGTCATTCATATGCTCACGTCCTTGAAGTTCATTCCCCAAGGTTAGTTTTTTAGGTAACATGCTCTTTTGATGTGAGTTATCTACTAAACTAGTTTCTTAGGGGTACTGCAGAAAACATATCAAATATGTATTGTGCAGATTATCTTCTTGGGTTTGTGTAGGAAAAATATCAATATGTATTGTGCAGATTATATTCTTTTTTGTTTGTGTAGGGCAAATATCAATATATACTGCGTAAATGATATGCTTGGTTTCTTGTGTGCAGGTCTCATATGGTAGATCTACAACAAAAGAGTTGTACTTTCCAAAGATGGCGCGTGTATAGTTTTCGATGCTCGCATGCTACTGCAGCTATTGCTGCATCTGGGAGAAAGTTCCTTGATTATATCGACGAATACTTCAAAGTTAGTTGTTATCGTCAGCTATATTCAATCGTTATTAGACATGTTCCTAATCACGACAGATAAGTTTTTAAGCAGTACATATTGATATTTTTTATGGAAGTATCATGCATGAGAATGGTTTTAAACAGTACATATAAACCATAAACTAGAACTAGCATAGTACATATTGATATTTAGTGTAACATACATCAACAAAAACTGCACAAGTATAGTAGATTTTTCTTATTTATGTTTTTCAATATACCATAGGCCTGATGAGTATATCGAAGAAGATACTATTCTGCCACCAATAGTAGTTAGGGCTCCTCCAGGAAGAAGAAAAAAGAACCGCATCAAGAGTGCATAGGAGAGGAGCAAAAATCCTGTTACATTTTCAAATTGTAAATTGAAAGATCATCACAACAAGGCTACGTGCAATGTTATCCGTCAGTACCAATATACGGATGAGAATTAATTTCATTACAGTTTTTTTAGTACATTTGGGGTTTAAATTCTTTTAGAAGATACTTGTCGCATTTTTTTAGGTTTCTTTTTTCAGAACTTGTTTGTGTGCCAACTGAATTATGTTCTTAATGACATAACGAGAACTTGATGATATAAATCTTATCTTTTGCTCCATCTTTAAAGATGTATGAACATGTGGTTGAATGTTATTCACTATATACGGGGGTCGAGGGGGCAACGCCCCCTCGTTATTAGTGATTTTTATTTCCAATACATTTTTCTTTTATTTAGTAATCTTGTAGTTGTTATAAAAACACAAAAAAATGCACATAAACAAAGTATTTTTTTTTAAATTAATATCAATTTGTACTTCATAGTACATGTCAATATGTACTTTTTAGAATATGAATCTATTTGTTCAGAGTTTCAAAACAAAGTACATATCAATATGTACTTCCTAGCACATATCAATATGTTTTTCCTTTCTATATAACTCTAAAAATAAATAGAAACCTAACAATGCTAATAAAGATCATCACATATATATATAAACATAATAAGATCCTGATATAAGTATATAAATCCTTATCATTTCAATAAGTAAAAAGAAAGTTACTGCAGTACATATCCATATCTACTCTGCAAGTAAACATTTATTTTCATTGGAGGGGTCCCAACTGATTTTAGGCGGAGTGGTAGTCAACAACCTGCATGCTAACTTGATTCTTTTCTTCTGAATCTTCTTCATCAATTTTTCGTCATCTCACAAACTTTTTCTATCACGATCAATCTTTGATCTCCTCTTGATAAAATGCATTTTACATATAAAAGGAAGTCTGGCCATATTACTTTTTGTGGACACCCATAGTCAATCAACCTTAAGTTGCTCACCTTCTCTCTCTGTGATTCTCATCCAAGAATTGATTAATTAGATTGAACAAGTATTCTGATTTTTTTTGGTATTCTCATAACAATGATCCCTGAACGCCACAGACGAGTAGTAATGGATGAATTTCCAATCATATCAATATGTACTTTTTTTCATATCCAATGTTCAAAAGTATAAAAGAAGAAAACAACACATACCCAAGAAGTTGGATCCAGGTGCAACACCTTTAAGTATTTTCTTTCTGCTTCAGGATTTGCTTGGTCCTCTTTAGACGCAACTTGAAGCTTATACTGAGCGTAGTTGAGAAGACCTTGCTCTAATGCTTTGTTGAAGATCAAATCTTCCATTGTAGCCCCGTTGACGCAGATACCACCTCCAAGCAACCGAGCTGCACATTTATAACAGAAACACATATTGAAGTAAGTTTTTTTGATATGTACTGCAAAACTTACTTGATTTAAAAGTAAAATGAAAGGTAGAAAGTAATTACATTCTCTTTCCTTTCTCAAAGTATGGAAGTAGAATCGTTATTTTTTCATCTGTCATCTTCTCATATAGTGGTGACTTCTCAAAATCCATGAAATTCATACGAGGTTTCTGAGCTTTACGAGCTTTACTTTTCTTTCATGTCTTTATTATCTTTTTTCGTTGGTCATTTTTCAACTTCTTCTTTTCATAAAAATTACTTCCACTATCAAATAATGGATATATCTTCTTTGTTGGATTCGCACGAGTTACTCGCCTGCTAACTTGTTCTCCAGTTGGTACTGACTTCTTTGCAACAACCTTTGGTTTTGCTTTCGCTTTGGCAGCAGTCATCTTGGCAAGTTTGGTTGCTAGTGGCACGTCGCTTGACGTTTGGGTGGTTGTAACTTCATATTCCTGCATTTTTGAATCTAGATTTTTAGTACTATATTTGAATCATATTTTTTCAAACAAAGACAAGAAAGGTAAATTACCACAAGTAGAAGATATACCTCTGGGTCATTTTCCTGCTCAGGTGTGACTTGATTTGCATTCTTCTCAGGTGTAAGTTAGTTCGGCTCAGCTATAACTTGTCGAACTTCTACACATCGCAAATTATTTCCAAATAAATTATCAAAATGTTTGTGAATGTCAATCCCAAACAGAGTATGGCTTGAAACACTACTATTATCTTGGCTGAGAGATGCATTTTCTTCATCATAAACTCCCTTACTGGAAATGGCTAAGTTCAAAATTCTTCAAATGTGAACTTTTCAATGTCTTCCATCTTCGCCATCTCAGTAAACAAAGTTACTTTCATGTCCACGAAGCTGTCGACCAAGGTTTCAACGTCTTGTTCATCAGGGTTCGATATCCCTTTAATAGTTTCAATACTCTGGTCTATAGATTCAATCACCTTTTTCACTGCTTCTTGTTGAAGTCCAGGTAAATCATCCTGCAATCATAGAGTTTTTTTCATGATAGTTAAATACATATTGATATGTACATTTATATGACAATAATAAAACACATTTGTAATCAAGTACATATTGATATTTACAGTTATATTGATAAACACATTTGTAATAAAGAGTGAAACTAGCCAGCATACTTACCTGTGTGTTATTTTTCTCTTGCATCTCTTTGACCTCTTTCTCCAAGTCAGATTTAGCCCATGTTTTAATAACAAAAACATCAACACCATAAAATTTGTGCACCGAAGGTGGTTTTGACAAGGCAACATTATATGGAACCCTTTTGAAGATGGTGTCACTTAAAACATTTTGTTCATCTTCTATTGGAGCAGTCGCAGTTGGCACTTCTTCTGTTGGAATCTGGACAAATGGATCTCCCAAAACTATTTCATCTTCTATTTTGTTTTGCAAAAGAGGATCTGTTTGGAGTAGTAGGAGATGGGAATTCTCATGTTGGGTCAGTACCCAAATGAGTGGGACTCCCATCAATTGAGTCTCGAAACTCTTCTTCATTTTCAGGCTGCAAGGGAGAACCTTTCATATATATGTCATTCAACATTTGCAGAAGCTTTGATGCATCAAGCGGCACATCTTCATGTTGCATGGTGTTCGCTTCACCCTATTTTTCAAAGATTATCTTTGTCAAATCTTCATATCTTGCTTTCCAATTATCTTCCTCCGCTGCCTTCCCTGCAGTTTCTTCTTTATCTTCTACCTTTTCAGTTTCACTCTACTCTTCTTGTGATTCTATTCAGAATTTGCTTTTCTTGATTGGTGTACGAAAGAAATTTTCATGGAACTGTACCAAAACAACAAAATATGTACTCAGAAATATGTACTATAAAAACTAGTTTTTTCATGAGGTACATATCAATATATACTGTAGAATAACAAACATCATACATTCAATACATATCTTTATATATTGTAGGATAACAAACATCATAAATGCAGTAAATAAGTACATATTTTTCTTACCTCATATTCAGTTGTATCAATGTCTTATTGGAGTGCAGCACATAAGTTTTTCAGATTCCATTTGACAGCTCTTGGAACAAACTTTTTTTTCGGAATTGTTTTTATTTCCTCCGGTTCCAGCAAATAGGTATGCATACCAAATTCGTTTTGGAAAAAAAATCACCGAAACAAAGTTAAAAGTAAATCATGATTTTCATTGAGTAAAATACTAAAAAGACTTTTAGTATGTATTCTTACCAATAAATAGTTCATACATCTGGTAGTATTCTCGACTGCATTTACATTTCCATTTAATGACTTTTCTAGGTAACAATGTATCAAATCTGGCCATGACACATTCTTTGCAGCCTCGAGATCCTCCACAAGACCAATGTACTTTTCAGTCAACGAATTTGCATCTTTTGTCATGAAAAACAACGTGATACACATGAATAGGCATATAAGCCTTACAAGGTATTCAACATCTCTCACTTCTTCACTTTTTTCCTCACTCCCTTCTTGAATATCTTCTTCACTTTCTTCTTGTTCATTTTCTTCATTCTCTGTATTCTCTTGATTACTCCCACTTTCTTCAGGTTCTTCGTCACTTTGCTTTTCTTCAGATTCTTCAACTTTTTCATTTGCTTTCTTCTTAGTTATTGTTTTTTTTCTTAAAAGTTTCAAGATTTTTTCTTGTATCCTCACTCTATTTACCTTTTTAGTCTTTTCTACATCACCAAAGAACCTTTGGAAGAAAGCATTGCTTCGATATCCACCCCTTGATGTCAGCATCATATCTTCATGTTGTCTTTTCCATGCTCTTGGAATTCCAAAGATAACACCTATTTCTTCAGGAGTGGATGTGATAATATGTGAAACTCCATTCCTTTTGAACTCAAATATGAGCTCATTCGCAACTTTACTTCTCTTATAACACTGTATTAGATTGGTCACCGCAGTTTCATTCTTCATCCAGTGATCTACACCAAGATTTGTATACCATAACATCAAAAAAAGGTTCCCATATGATTGCTCACCAATGATCCCCAACTGAGTTTCACTCAACTCAAGCTTTGCAGCTCTGATTGCTAGAACTAGTGAGAAAATTCCCATGAAACCACTTCTGTAGATTTTCCTCGCAGGTGCAGGTGCTTTTGTCTTCTTTGTGGTTTTTTTGACATTACCTATATAACGAACACACTGTCAATAACCCTACAATATATCAATATGTACTATAATATAGAACAAAGTATATATTTTTGATATGTTGATATCTATCTGATATATCATGAACAGAGTATACATTGATATGTCCTGATCCAATTCAAGATTAGAACAAAGTACATATCAATATGTATTATCATGTATGCAAGATATAGATGTTATAATATAGAACAGTATATATCGATATATATGTTTTATATCTATAGCATGAACAAAGTATATATTGATATGTACTGATCCAATTCAAGATCTAGAAGAAAGTACATATCAATATATACTTATCAAGTAATCAAGATCTAGATGTTATAACATGAAAATAAGTATATACTGATATGTACTGATCCAATTCAAGAATTACAACTAAAAACCAAGTACATATCAATATATAAGCTATGTTGCATGCTAGATCTATGTGTTATAACATGAAAAATTATAAATATTGATATGTATTGATGTTGTATGCTAGATCTAACTCCTATAACATGAACAAAGTATGTTATATATTGATATGCACCGATGATTAGAATCAGTACCTTTTTTACCAGAAACAACAACACCCTTCTTCTTCTTCTTTGATGTTGATGGAGAATGAACAACAAGAGCTTTCGTACGAAGAGTTTTCTTTTTCTTCTTTGTAGATGGAGAATCAACAACAACAATTTGCTTCTTCTTCTTCGACATTAGTGTTCTTCTTCTTTTTTGATTTTGGTGGTAGAGAATCTATAGGAGAAGCTTTCTTCTTCTTCTTCTTCGATGGTGGAGATTGAGGAGTATCTTGTTCTTCAATTACTGTTTCTTTGATTCTTCTACTGATTTTCCTTTTGGTACCCATTTTAGGTTACTGGTGCTAGATTTCTCTCAGTGGTTGAAGACGGAGAGAACCCTTATAATGCTAAACCTTAGTGAGTGCAGTAAAGTTGTTAAGTAGCTTAGGTTCAGTTGCAGTAAACTGTGGAATGCTCAAAGAAGTTTATGTTTCAAAGTGTGTTATTACAGATTTTGATTTTGTTGTTTGCGCTGGGTGTTTCGATTTGGTTTCAGGTGGTTTCCAAAATCTTGTCCTAGATTTTCAGGTTTAAAAGAAATAAAAAAGGTAGCTGAAACTGAAAATTCGGTTATAAGAAACTGAGAAATGGAGGAGGTAGAGTACATGGATGGTTCACACGTGATGGCCATAACAGTAATTTTAACTTTTTAAATGATTTTGGACCTACGGATAATTGGGTTCTCCCGGTTGACTATAGGATAACTAGGTCCGGGTTTTCTGGACCAACCAGCAAATTACCCTAACAAAATTTGTACTGGTTTGTGGGCTAACGGATATTGATTCGTGGGATCCATTTTGGTTTGGTTAAATGGAAGATTTGTTGGCGGTCAACAGAAATGTCATTAACACTTATATATTGATTTCCTTTGGGCAGTGCTTCGGCATACTTTTGGACTCTTTTATCTGACCTGAGTTAAAGCTTGTCAAATCCTAATCTCAAGAGAAGACTTTTCACATATTATCCTCCTTTTTAATTGTTGATACTGGAAATACATCAAACTCAGCCCACTGTTTTTGGGCTGGCTATGACTAAGTCCAATAAGAATTATTGAGGGACTTGGCCCAGTCATAGATGCTTGACTAAAGAGTCAAGCTAGAGAAATGAGCATTTTGGCATGATCAAGGGTGTTTGACTGAAAGGTCAAACTACTTTAAGAAACAAGGAACGATATTTTGGTAAATAAACCAATAGAAGTATATCGGATTGTTATAAATATAGAGAGAGATACACATAAGAGGGGATCTTCTTTTTTTGGGGAGGATTGGGTTGTTGAGGATAGGGTTAGACTTCAACTTTTTTCCCCTAACAACATTTAGCGACCACAGTGGGATCTTAGCCACTGACCCATCACCAATCCCCCAAGCGTTTTAAACCCTTTCTTTAAACAAACGAAGCTTATTTTATCTCTTTTATCTCTCAACGTATTTTCTTCTCTTTGCGACCCTTAGCTCACATCGTCTTCTATTTTCTTCTACTATTTCTATCTGAGCGTCTTTCTCTCTAGTTGTTAACGTCTAACCGTTGTTTGGACAACAAGGAATTACCAAATCCGGAAAAACTAAATATATACAATAAATTTTTATTTTTGGTTTTCTTCTCTCCCAACTGTAATCCAACTTTCATACCGAAATTTCTCTTGGATGACAACTAATATTAGCTAGCATATAACATGTACTTTATTAATATAGTCACAAGATATATGCTTATCCACTGGGATATGAAAATCATATAAATTCCAAATATCAAAAAGATATTTTAGAATATTTCGGTTTCGGGATCATACCTTGAGTATCAAGAAAAATACTTGAACATTAAGCAATAAGAGTTTAGCACATGTTCAAATATATTATGTTTGACATCTTGTGAACTTTCCTTTTTAACCAACTACATATTTGGCATCCATGCAAACCCTAAAGTAATATACAAACCGAAAACATAAACTTGGTTAAACTAAGGATCGGTCGTGCTAGGGATCCATGGGATTGGTCCTAGTAGAGATCCTTGGGACCAGTCCTAGTAGAAATCCTTGTTTAAGGGATCGGTCCTACTTGATATCCTTAGGATCGGTCCTAGTAAAGATCCTTGTTTAAGGGATTTGTCCTAGAATAGATCATTTGATTCCTTTCAACTACAAAACAAGTTTTGCAAGTCTACTTCCTTAAACTCATGTAGTTAAACATAGTTTTCTAGGTATAGAATCAACCTGAAAGTTCAACACACTAATCAATAAAGAATTACCAAATAGTGTTATGTTGAATCTTTGAAGTCCAATAGATAAATGTTATACTTCGTAACTACATATACCAAAGTTGTATAAAACAACTAGTATATACTTCCTTGACATTTTGATCATAATGGAATGATCAAGTCACCACTAATAGAGATATATAAATTAACTTCGTATGTTATGTTTTTAATCTAAATGACTTGAAAGAAACGTGGATAGAAATGGAACAAGTCAAGTATGTATTACTAACCTCGAACAAAAGGATGATGTGTTCGTTGATGCCGATACATCTTCAGGTTCTTCGGAGTAACACGAGCGAGTCTCAACATTTCTACTGTTCCTAGTCTAACCTAACGAAGTTGACTCTAGTAATCAAATAACCAACCTCGAGTTTTGGAGCTAAAATATATCAACCAAACTTGACATATCAACGCTTGGTGTGTTCAACCGAGCAATGCTCTAGCACTAACTACAAAGATATTGTTTTTAATCTGGTATACCAGAAAATCTAACACCAATTAATATTTTTAAGATATCTTTTAGATTTACTCTCACTTATAGTTGCTTGGATATAATGCATTTCACCAATTAAGGGAATCACTTGAAATTATTGTCTAGTTTATAGCAATTACACCTTCAATCATGTTGGTAACTTGTGTGGTATGAAGTACTTTAACACGCAACAAACGGTAAAGAATAAGGATGAGGAACAAGCATTTGGAATTTTGAAGACGAAGTTCACAATCATTTGTAGTTTATATCGTTCTTTTAGTCCAATAGGAATGAATATGGTTATGTTCACGTGCATAAATACTACTCCCTCTATCCCACTAATAGATGACCTAGTTTAAGATTGTACAATTCCTAAGGCAATAAGGAGAGAGAAGAGTATTCTTTAAGTATGTTTTCCAATTATACCCTTATGGATAATAATTAGTAAAATTTAGAAATGATATATCTCTCAAACTATATCACGGATATTCGTAACTTTATACCATTGAAAAGTATTTTAAAACACCTATATAACGAATATAAACATGACTATTAAATTATATATATTTTTTTATATTAACAATAATCAATTAAAAGGGTAATTTTAAAAATATACCCTTGTTTAATGATATAGGTTAGCTATTAGTAAGACAAAATTTAAAAATGAATAAGTCATCTATTAGTGGAACGGAGGGAGTACTATTTTATCTCATCTTATTAGAACAAAGTCAGTGGACACATGGATGGATAAATTTAAGCATTTTCCCTTCCTACTTGTCCATTTGAGCCTTCCATCAAAGTCAGTGGACACATGGATGGATAAATTTAAGCATTTTCCCTTCCTACTTGTCCATTTGAGCCTTCCATTGTGGAGAAGAATGAGCAAATCTTCCCATTTTACCCTCTCTACTGGAATTTCTCTTATTACTACTAGTAAACCCTGGTAACAGTGCCAACGATAATACATTTTCTTCTTCACCTATTTCTCATGCAGAAACCATCCCACCAACACTTAGCCACTTGTCTACTCCATCCTCATTTGCCCCTACACCTTCTTTTTTTTTACTCTAAGGGCAATGTTAATTAAAAAATCAGTTCATCGCCAAGTATTTAAGAGAACTGGATCAAAAGAAATACAGTACAAAATAACGTAATCATAGTAGAGCTGTCGAAAATAAGATCAAAGAAAAGCTAATGTATTACATCCTCCCAACTATTTAAAATAACACGGAATCTATTACAAACATATATATCATGGTTCCTTGCTTCAGCAGGAAAGTAATGCTCTCAGACATGTTAGTTCGTACACACCAGTCGTAGATGAAAATCTTGACACGTCTTTGATCTTCTCCAGAGTTTTTTATTTTCCATTGATATATCTAGCATTTCTCTCAACCCACGCAACCCACCAAATGGCAAAAAGTATGATATCCCAAATTCTTCTTTTGACATTGAAACTAGATCCTTTTTTTCTTCTCCATTCCCAGATAGTGTTTCTGACAAATTCTTGAAATATCCATCGGAGATTATATTGTATCCAAAGTGGGAGCAACATCATAGCACGGAGTCCACACAAAGAAAATTACTTTTTATGGAATTTTTGGATTCCATACACATTTATAAAGGAAATATAAGCAAGCCAATAATCTTCTAACTCTTTATACACTCTGACACAGAAAAAGTTTTTGTTCAATTCTGTCAAATTCTATGGTCTCCACAATTTCCACAATTGAAAGTTGAAATCAAGTTAAGTAGGTGTCAATATCTTCCACTTCCTCATTTTTTAGTACCCTGCAAAAAGCAAAATTCTAATTATTCTGTGTGTTGTTATCAAGCATCTATTGGATAGTAGCATCCTGTAATCCACTAAGCTTATAAAAAACAAGAAGTATGGACATTAAAGAGTGACCATTTAGCCAACCATCTTTCCAGAAGAGGCATATGTCTCCATTGTTCACCTGGATAGCAGAATTCTGCTCTACATGATCCCTGCATTTCAAAATTCCAGCCCAAAGACTCTTACCAACTGGCTTACACCAAATTTATGGTTGATAACTCTTCTCCAAAGTGCTCCATATCTCCAAATCCGTTGAGCATGCAAAGACTTACTCATAAGTCTTAATTTTTTTGATACCAACACCTCCACCTTCGTTTGGTAAGCTAACTCTATTCCAACTAACCCAACCTTTTTTAGGTTTCTGACTGACATTGCCCCATAAAAACTGTCTCATTATTTTTTCCATTTGTTTCTCAACAAAAGTTGGAATTTGAAATAAAGACAGATAATAGATAGGCAAACTTGAAAGCACATTCTGTATTAACATAAGCCTCCCACCTTTTGACAAATACTTCCTCCGCCACATACCAAGTTTCTTCTGTAACTTCTGAAGGATCACATCTCAAACTCCCACTGCCTTTGATTTGCTACCAAGGGGAATCCTCCTATATTTCATTGGGAATGAAGTCATTGAACATCCAAAGATATTAACACTATCAACAGCATTAACAACATTACCCACTGGCACTAAAACTCTTTTTTTGAAATTAACCTTCAAGCCAGAAACAAGCTCAATTTCTAACCTGTTCACACTCATCATCTATAAAGACAATGAGATCATCTGCAAATTGCAGATTATTACCCTTTAAGGAATCACTAGCAGGTTTGGAACCAGAAATCAAGTGCATGGAAGCAGCCTCTTAATCATCACAGGCAATTTCAACAATTAAAATGAAAAGAAATGGACATATAGGTTCACCTTGTTTGATGCGTTTACTACTTCTAAACAGACTAGAAGTAGGTCCATTGATAGCCATGCTAAATTTTGTGCTTGAAAGGCACCGTCTAATATCAGAGCAGTCTATTTTGCAATATCAGAGCGATCTAATAGTAAACTAGGTGGGTTATGGTAGTGTTACTTAGGAGTACATAAAAGAAGAGCCTGGCAATTTTGGAACTATAAAACTTAAAATTCGGCTTTAAACAAAACCGATACCATTGGAGCATAAGCGACAAAGGAATCAAGGATTGCATTCATACATTCCAGTGGGATCTCTCAGTATTCTCCAAGATTTCAGTCCCCTAGTTAGCTACTTTGAATGATCCGTCCGTACATGCATTTGGAAATGTTTATCTACATAATCTATTTATCTGCTCGATCATACAAAAAATCCATCATTAATCACAGAGATAAAAACAGAACATAAAACCAGTTCTTCCTTCAACAGACCTGAAGAAGACTTTTATCCAGAAGAAATTACCGACTAAATCTAAATTGAAGTATTAGGAACCACACACCTATTCTGTAAAAAAAGAATAGGCCGTCTTCTCCTCTATTAAACATAGACCCATGCTAGTCTTCTCCTCTATTAAACATAGACCCATGCTTAGCTAGCTTATCCGCAGAGAAGTTAGATTCTCTTTTACTTAATACAGTACCAGTTTCAAAATAAAAAAAAAATAGTTCAACAGGAAATGCAAGTGTTCAAGAAAATCTCCCCTATCCAAGAACTATGAAACTGCAAGTGAATCACTGAGACACTCCAAGCCACTTCTGGAAGACATCAAATTCTGTGTAATCACTGTCTGAGATCATAGTTTGGTACCACGCCTTTCCTGCAGCCCTGATTGCAGCAGACTCCTACAAAATCGTACACACATTAACAAGATTAGCCAACTCGTATCTCCAGGGCAAGAAAAACCGCTGAGATGCCAGACGAAAAGAAACTCAATAATATGCACATCAAATAAGAAAACATTGCAGATCAACCAGTTAATCAAACAATTCCTTAGCTCTCTCTTCATTACCCATATACAAAAAAAGGAAGAAAAAGAAGGATAGTGAAAAACAGATTCAACGGGCAAACATATAGGCGATCCCAAGAGAAGAATATTCAGTTGAGACATCATATGGAAACAAAATGAATACAAGGGATTAGATAATAGGTATTAATCGTAGAGATATGTTAAAGTCCAAACACAGAATTGCAGATAGTTCAACAAAGGCTAATTTATACAATACAACACATAATTCTAACTTTATTCTAGAAATATAACATAGAAATCTGACATGCGACAAGCATAGCCACATACAACTGAAAAGATACTAGGTAATAGTCATTGAAATATGTTAAAAAGTCCGTGAATAACCATTTCCAAATAGTGCAAAAAAGGCTTGGTTGTACTCTGTACACTTCGTACTGGCACATTGAAATGGAACGGCGATCGATCAAACTAAAAGATTAACTCGTCTATTTGCTAGAGTGATTATCACCTCACAATGCACACCCAAATGAAGAAAGTTCACCAATACAAGACACTTGCAAGTAGTAAACATAAGACACACGAAGCCAATATAAAATGTACACGATTAAGTAAACATCATTCCACAGAAACATGTTAAAAACACAGCATTACATGATTGAAAAACTTGCAGCTCACCTCGAATTCACTACTTGGACACAATCTAATACTCTACTCTCTAATGATAGTATATCCAGATTTGTTTCGTTTACAAAAATATTAGCATAAAACAATCAAGCACTAATAAATTGGAATCATTCAGTCCAGATTCATTAACCATACCACACACATTATGCATAACTACATAAAAGTAACAAATCAATCGTTCATATTTTAATCAAAGAACAAAATGAGTGTTAAAATGAAATATACCTTGGAAATGTTGGTCCTCTTCTTCTCAAGCTTCTCCTTCTTAGCTTTAACACGTTGAGCTTCAGCAAGAAGAGCCATCCTTCTGGCAGTCTTAGCATAAGGATTCAATCTCAAAAGAGTGTTCAAATTCTTCAAAGGATTCTTCTTCATTGGTGCTCTCTTTGAATCCTTCTTAATAGGTCTAACAACAGACTGGACTTCATCAGAGTTAATAATCCTAGCAAGATCAGCATTAACCATCTTTGATCTAGGTAAAACATATCCTTTCTTCTTCTCACTAGATTTCTCAAAAGATCCATAAATCGAATCCAATTTCTCAAATGCTGATTTAGTCCAAATAATAAACCTACCAAGATGACCACCAGGTGCAAGTTTCAACAAATTAAGTCTCTCTACATTAGCAAGCTCAACACCAGGAATGTTCCTAAATGCTTTTGCAATCTTGGTTCCTTCAGTACCATAAACAATCAAAGGACCTTTCTTAGAAACATAACGTCTGTTCCTCATTTTACCTTTACCGGGTCTGATCTTCTCACTGTCCTTAACCTTTTCAGCATCAGCATAAGCACCAAGTTGTTTCAAAACCTTAATAGCAGCGTTAGTTTTTTCAACACCCTCGATCGAATCATTAACAACTAAAGGCAGTTCAGGTACACCTTGAATAGTATGACCACGAGCTAAAACGATTGAAGGAACAGCAGAAGCAGCTAAAGCTGAAACAATTGCATACCTCTTTTGATTAACATTGATCTTACGGTGCCATTTTCTCCAGATTCGTGTAGGAGCAAACATCCTACCGCCTCTACACATGTTACCAAAAGCTCCTTGACCAGCACGATGAGTTCCACCACCAGGTACACGAGGAATACGAGAAACAGCACGACCAGTTCCCCATGACTGAGCTGATGTTTGATGACCTGCTTTGCGACTAACTGCGTAAGGTTGACGACTGTTTTTTGACATGTTTGCGTGAACAAACTTGACGATGTCTGGACGGATTGCTGCCTTCATTACATCTGGTAATGGAAGTGAGTTTCCTCCATCGGTCGACATGTCTCCATCCAAGTTCTGGATCGCAACTGTAGGTCTTACCGCTGCTGCTGCCATTGTTGATTGATAGGTTTGCGATTGAGAGGAAGGTTTTTTTTGTTTTTGTTTTTTTGGTTAGTGGAACGACAGCTTCAATAGAGAACTAGGGTTTGGGCATTTTATAGGAGAAGGGAAGATAGTGAGTGAGGAAATGACCTATTTTATTCAGAGATGTATGTGAACCGTTGGATTGAAAATGTTTTCTTTAGGGTTTAGCAAATAAAAGTTAATCGGCTTTTTCACTATAAGTAGCTAAAACCAGCAAGATTGTAGAACCAAATTTGGCTCATTCAGATTTGATTTTGTTTAGAATGTAGGTGTCTTCTAAGGTTTTCATTGCCAATGCCCGTCCCTTTGTCCTTGGATGAAATTTGGAACCTAATCAATGCAGATTTTGTTTCATTTTATTATATTTTTCATTTTTTTTTTGTGAGTTAACAAATCGAAATGAAGTGTTTTAATAAGAACTATACGTATGTGATGTATATATATCATCTTATCCGTCATTTTTATCTTATCCGCTATAATTTTATCTGTATATGTATCCTATCCACCATTTAAAGGGTAAGATGATGGTAAAGTTTTATTATCCACCATTAAATGGGAAGGTAATGGATAAAGTTTAAAATTACCTTACCTTACCCGTTTATCCGCCTAATTCTATAATGATTTATTATGGCCGTTGATCCTTTCCTTGTCCATCATTCAAACCGTTGATATTTTATAAGAAAACCCTAAGAATTCTTTCGCTTTCACTTCACGGACTCACACACAGTTCACTCTTCTACTGTTCTACACTTCTGCTCGTTTCTTCCAGTCATCTTCTTTCCCTAGCACAAGAATTTGAACAAAAATCATTGGGGCTTGTCTAAACGATGATTTAAGATTGTCAATGTTGGTGCAAGAATTTGAACAAAAATCTTTGGGGTTTGTCTTAGTGATGATTTAAGGTTGTCAATTGTTGGCGCAGCATACACAGATGGGAATTGAATTGTATGCAGAAATGAGCAAAACTTTCAGTAGAAACAACACTATATTATACACCAAAAACACACAACACTTTGTTGGTTAGTACTGGGGTTTTGAAGCTCAAACCCTTACATTGTGGGAGGAGATTAACTATTAACATTGTATATAAAAAGATGCAACTACTAATATATGGTAAAAACAACAGCGGCATCGCAAAAGTACAGAATGGAACTGGGTGAAAGCTTGCATTTTTTTCAGACTTCGATCTTACGTCCTTCTGAAGTAAAATCGACCACCACCGCCAGGAATAGGTGTCATGCTTGGTGTCTCCTTAGTTGACAATGCCACATATCTTCTCATAGTTGGATATCACCTCCTCCTTCCGTAGTAAAATCCACCACCAGAAGAGTAAGTGTGATGCCGGTATCGAAATCCACTGCCTCTCCCACCACTTCCATCACATGTGCCTCCACGGCCTGACATGGGTCTACTTACTCCAGTTTGAACCCAATGTGTTGTTTGTGGTCCAACTCCATTCATTTCCTCCTCCCTGTCGTTATACTCCAATATTAGCTTTTTTAAACTCTGTTTCTCTTCTAACTCAGCAGCCTCTTGTTGCTTTGTGCTCTGCACCAATGAGCAATCTTTAGGGATGAACATCTGCTTCGTCTTCTGTTTGTTCCCACGTTTCACAAGAACTTTAACCCGCACTTCCTTCTTACCACCACCTTCTTCATCCATTGAATCCTCACCACTGTTTTCACCTTCGGAGCCCCGTCCATGATGGTGATCCTTTGTTGATCCTTCAAACATATTCATTGGTATCACCATGTTCATTGTTGGTCTGGACCGCATTTCTAGCTTTCGTGATTCCAAACTCTCTTGCATAAGAGCCTTGAGCTCACGGTCAAAATCAGCTTCTTCCTCGGGATCCACTTTTATTACCTTTTGCCTGACTTGGACTTCATCCTCGTCGGAAGCAGCAGGCCCACCTTCTTCATCGCTATCACTATCCTCGTCCTGATTCTCTGATTTGTCCTCATAAGACTCTACCTCACCTTCACGCCCATCCCGGAAAATACTTCCACTTCCTGTATCACTCTCACTGTCTCCCTCATCTTCATGACCTTTACCATTTTCCTCAACCCCATTTGCTTCGCCTTTCCCATTCGCAGAGATACTAGCAGAGGTTGTCCGCCTTAGCTTCTCATTGTTGGTCTTGTCAGTTGAGCCTTTGCGTTCATGTTCCTCAAGATCTACAAGTGCCGCATTAACTTCCTCAATTGATAAATATCTCGCCATGTTTGGGCGTAAATTGGCAAACAGATCCTGCAAAACTTTGATTATTCAGCTAAACAGACAAGAAGAATGAAAAGAAACTCTATAAAAGAAAACACGGTTTAGACTGGTAAAAAAGAACAATTAAAAAAGTAATATCGTGTTAAAAATTAGAACTTTCTCGGTATTGATAAGCCTATAGAATGCTTCTCAAGTTTAAAACTTTAAAAGTCCTGGCAATTGACAATGCAGAACAGCAAAACTAACCTGTAAGTCGAATTCGATATCCAAAGGTATTGGGCCTTTGCTTAATATGTATCTCTGGAAATAAGTTAGGAATCGATCAAGTTTTCGTTTCGAAGAACCTCTATTGAAGAAGTGCCCACAAGCATGGAGAAGTGTTATAATCATCCGGATGCGAAACCAATCTTCAGGTGGGTCCAGAACATCTTGCTGCAGCATTCATAACAACATTAATGAGTAACGAATACTTCTCATATAATGGATATTTGCAAGCACGACTAAACTCTTTCTTCTTCTTTTTTGATGTGAACAGCTGAACTCTTTCGCTGAGAAATGATTACTTATCATGTAATAAGTACTCAAACTTTCTTCTCAGACAACAATAACAGCTCCTTTTTGTATGACCTTTATGATGGTTGTCAGTAACAGAATACAATCAATATATTCAGCTTTAGAAGACAGAAGGCAAACAAAAAACCGTACCTCAGGTGTCCCATGCCCAAAATTAAGAATCAGATAAAGTGTCTCAAATATAACAGAGGAATCAACAAGTTCATAGTTGTACAGATCCCCCAGGAACCGCATGTGTGCAATCCTTCGCTGCTGCATTCCATAATCATTCACCTCCAACCCCAGTCTTATCTCCTCCAAAACCTGAACAGTTAAAGATCAAATCAATTTAAATTCTTGAGAGCAAATCCGTTAATCCGGACTTCGTGCAGGGACAGATTTGATGGTGCATTATCCATGAGCAACACAAGGACCTAGAAAAGTGGTATGCTTCAGCATCGATATCGTCACTAGCATCAATTTCGAAATTGTCACTACCATCAATAAGATAACCTTAGGCTTGTCATCAGGTCACTCTTGAAACAGCAAGAAAATCAGGAACAAAAAACTGAAATATTAAAACATGGTCCATATTTAAAGACCAGGATACGGCTGCTGGAAAGAAGATCATGTTACAGGGTGGAAATAAAATGATGCCAGTGTAAGTTGAAATTACTTCATCAACAACTGCCACAGCAAATTCATCATGATAGCGACTCAAACAAGCAGTTAGAGAAGCAATCAGGTCAACTTGACTGTATTTTCCTTTGTGGACCTTCAAAAAGCACTTTAAGAGGTACATTTCACATTCACTCCAGGGTAATTTACGAAGTTGCCTCAGAACATGCTCAATGGAAGATTTATTTAGATCTGAGAAGAGCAGTTTTCTGATAAACTGCAGAAAAGGAAAGGATTATTGAGCTAAACCGGTGAGACACAACATGCATTGATGCTACTTTTTGAGAAAAACGAAACAGTTTCTTAAACTAACAAATAGCAAGCATAAAATTTTGTACCTGATGTAATGGAGGACGGACTTTAGAGACTCGAGCAGATCGTTCAGGTGGTTTGCACAGGTAATAAGCATTTTCCACAAGGGTGCTGTGACGGGGATCCAAATTTTTTACATTTTTTAAGCGCATCAATATCTCAAGCATATTTGCCATGCGTACCGCCGTTTCAGGAGATCGATATAAAAACCTTCCGCAAGTCTCAAGAAGGTTGCATGCAACATCTATGTTGTGATGGGTAAAGTCATCTAAGCAACCCTACATTAACAAAGAAAGGTCAGATTCCTTCCGTGGCTTAGTATCTCAAATGCTTTTACCAACTTGAGTGTACCGTCCATTAAAAGTCTTGAGGTTTCAAACAAATTATCAGAGGACCTTAAAATCTCATATCTCATATATAACTTGAGGCACTGCGAAAGGATATCACCTCACCTTCAAACAAATAAAGGCGAAACCAGCAGGTGCAATTTTGAACTTGCAGAGTTCTCCGATAAACCTTATGTTCCTGATCTTTGTTTCAATATTCATTTGATCCTGAAGATAACAGTAAGAAAAATAAGCATATGGAGCACAACATGGAATAGTGTGCAAACAAACCACACAGGTCATACAAATCACATGAACATTCAAATCTTCAGCGCAATATCATTTGAAACTCAAACAGGAGGTGGACCTTCTTATTTATTAAGAAATTGAATTCCTCCTCCAACATAGCCAATAGCATAGAAGAGATATCCTTCATACACGTTGCCAGTGTGGCCACCAGACGAGAATAGTACGGTAGTAACTCCAAGGAAGTCCTTGGAACATTAAACAATGCTCTTACAAGCCTTTTTCTATTTGACTTTGAATTTAGGTAACAAAATTCTACCTGCAAAAGAAGCAAAAAAATTTAAGTAAGAAAATACATGATAGTCAAGAAATAAAATGTTGTTTGATTATTACCGTCAAATGATCAATAAGATCACGGCCCATGCATCCCGGAAGCCTCTGCAACAAAGCATCCAAACTAGTTCCTTCGACACCTTTGAGTTTCTCTTTCTCATTATCGACCTTTTTTTCTGCATCTTTTTCTTTTCCTTTCTCCTTTTCTGAATCTTTAGTTTTTTCTTTATCTTTATCCTCCTTGTCTTTTCCTTTGACATCAAGTTTTCCCTCTTGCAAAGCTTCAGCATCTGCACAGCCCTCTGTGGCTTCTTGTGCAGCCAGGGGAGATTGCTCTGGTTCAGATGTAGATTCCTGAATGCAAAAAGATAGAAAAGCATAAGGATTTCACCATATATTGAATTACTTGTCCATAGAGAGACTCCTCAAATATCAGCCTCCCATTATAAAATTATATTAAGGGTTCCACCAAAAATAACTCCCTAGTCCTTACAGCTGGTTGTTCTTGTGATTTGGCAGATTGTTCAGGTGCCTTCGTCTCTGATTCTCCCAATAAAACAGCAGGGACAAATGCCCTAGAAACATGTATAAGAAATAACAATAAGTAGTAAATTCCAAGTGCAGAAATTTTCACTTATTTCACAAGCAGAAGTTCTTCAGAACAAGGATAAATTTATCAATAGAGACGGTAATACTATCAAAACAGACCTTAGATCCGGTAAGCACTCATAGAAAGCCCTTGTGTCTTCGTCATCCCACACAGGCTCAAGAGCAGAAGATTCTTTTCCACTGGCAGGTGATGATGTATCATCTCCGGTTGTAACCCTAGTTGTGTGACCATCTTCTGGCATCATCGGAGGCTGCATATCAAGTGCTTCTGCTAAACTGTAAGCAATAAAATCACATGAAGATGGAGCTGTAAAACACATAAGAAGACATGAAACTATGATGCCAGTAACTGCATATCAACTCTTAAAGCAACTTGAAGACTTCCACGTTCCAGTCCACTACTAGCTAGTTAACTTCATCCTCCAAGAACAGCAACTATGTGAAGCGCATCTTGTGTATTCCAGATGATTGTTTGTAGGTGGTCACTAAACAGAGTAATAATATTTTCATCTTATCACGTGCCATGGTTGCCACCATCACTTAAGTTATTTAAGTTAACTCAATAAAAACAAAAACTTAGTCATAAAATCATAGAAGGAAGGTTGCAAACACTTCAAGAGTATCTGCTGTTTCTTTCAGAGGTTCAACGAGGTCAAATATGGTAGCTCTACAGAGGAATCAATTTGGAATTTCAACAAGCTCGCCAGAAGATCAATCCAGAACATGAGCACCTTAAACAGTAATAGACCATAGATATTGAATGTAGTGTGATTAAACTTACGAAGAAACACCACGAAACAAATGGTCATACGACTTTCGCTGCTTCTCATACAAAGTTGCATTTTCCTCACTGAGCTCCCCTTTAGCATTCAAAATCTTGGCATTTTCATACTCCAACTGACGAAGGGACTGTAATAGCGGATAATAAAATAACAGGGACAAATCAGATTAAAGCGGAAAATCTTACACGGAGTCTAAATGAATGACTCCAAATTCTGTATAAAGAGCATTGTTCTAAAAGTTGGAACTCCTAGTGAAAGTAAAAGTAAGTTAGCTTACAGCATGCTCTGACTGCAGTAGCTCTGCAGCCACATCATAATACGCGTAAATGGTCTTTTTGAAGATTTTCTTTTGATCTGCAGTAATATTGAGGCCCTTGGAAAACTGTAATAGCACCACCGTTGGATGTTAGAGGAATTCATACCAGAAAACATGCATGGAATTATGAACTTCTACAAAAGAAGAGTAAACCTTAGAGTATGTTTTGCAAATCTGGATAAAAATTAGAACCTCAAAAAACAGCACCAACATATATCCATAATATAAACATGTATTAACCTTCAAATCGCTACTAAATGCAAAGTTCCATCAGTATAACCTGCTCCTGATGAAGCTTATGATGTTAAATTTGGCAACTGACATAACACTAAGCAATTCAACTCATTCTAGTAGTAAATAATACCGCATAATATTACTGCCAAATAACTCTACCACCAAAACTGTGTCTGGATATAGCTCGGAGGTTACTTTGTGGTTTCTAGAAGTAAAAGAATAGCTTTTTTGGAACAAACAAGTAGCCTCTTGCTTCCCCAGAAGCATCCTTTCTCATTGAAACGTCCTTTATTTTTCCTTTTTCCCTTTTCCTTTCCTTCATTTTCCATTTTTATTTTCATTAAAAAAAACAAAGTGTATTTGTTTTATGAAAATTAAATCAAACTTTCCTCTTCCTGGCCATATAAGCTTATTGACTTATTCACTTACATGTTGCCTGTAAACCATATAGACTTTTCAACTTTTTTAGCTTCTCAAAAGTACTTTTGCTTCTACTAGAAAAGAATAGAACCAAGACTGCTAGAGTTCTGTATCCGAACAGAAACTACATAAGTAATAGCTGATAATTCTCATATTAGTTACTCAGTAACTCAGAGGTATCAGACATCCGGACAAATGCAAGTAAGCAAGTACCACCAATTAGTTACTCGTTATATAATAACTGACATCATAAAAGTATTAGCTTGGAATGCATCTGTGGCCAAATTTGGTGAGGTGATCAGCTAACAGTAGTTCACAGTTCCCCAGCATAGTAATAGTAAGAAATCAAATAATGATCATTGAAAAGAAAATACATACGTGCGACTAACAATCACTCGATAAAGAATGAATTTACACGTGAAGAATATGAAGCACAATCAGATTTCACCTGCTTTGGCATAATAAAAAACAATTAAGGCTGTAAGCTGTAAACCAAACAAACATCAGTACCTCTTCTTGAAACTCCTGTCCAGATAGAGGAAGCCCAAGAAACACTCTTGCTTGCCGAGCAAAACTCGCAAGAAGGGATAAATTTGTTGAAGTTGCATCTCGGTCCTTTAAGTGGTCTGAGCTAGTAAGATCTTTGATAATAGTAACAAAAACGCCAGCTTCTTCTATAACTCCAACAAAATAAAGTTCCAGAAGAAATTTTAAAGTGCTACGTTTCTTCATGGCTTTTGAGCTCTTATCGGCATCCAATTCATCTCCAGATTTTCCAGAGGAAAAGATTTTTAACAAACCCTGAACCAGGCTTGGGGAAAACTCCTTGTACCGTTGATGAAGCAAAGAGCATATCTATATAATAGAGAGATGTAAGAATTAAGAAACGATAACAACTGGGCAGATAGGAGTAAGATATTTACAGAAACCTACAATCAGTACAGGCTTGTGCAACTATTTACTAACAATAAGAAAGTACATTATATTTCATAACAACTTCTTGGCTCCAATATATGCCTGCCTAGTTTGCAGTATAGTGGAGTTCTTATGCATATAGTGGAATCAGCTCAAGTCTCCCTATGCACAACAGCTCAGACTACAGATGGAGACTGAACATTCATGTGAGAAATGTATTCACCTGAACAGCTGCTTGGATATCTGAAGTTTTAAGCTTGGCATCACAAATAGCTGTCACAGCTTCACTAACAAATTTGCTCAAGTTGACATGTCGTAACTCTTCCATCATTCCTTCCTTCTGCTCTTCATTGATCTGTTTAAGCTTCTTAATAACTGCTGTATTGCGCTTAATGCTAGAATCAAGTGTCCTCAAGAAACCCCTATCTAACAAAATAAGATTTGACATATTTAGTTTTCAGAATAAATTTCTTTTGACCACTTCAAACATGTAACGATGAGAACAATTATAAAAAAACAAGAGCAAAACTAAATTCACGTAACATGTTACTCAACATAATCATTGAGTTTCTTGTTTTAACAAGAACGAATCCTACGTAAATCACTAGATTCTTACCGGGCCTTTCGGGATTCAAATTACTCTGTTGTAGAGTCATCTTTGCTTCCATCGATTTCTTAAACTCTTCCAGACGGGCAACATTTTCCTGAAACAAAAATCATCAAAAACGCATTAGACCACGTAATCTTTATACACAATACTATCGAGTGACAAAGTTAACTAAAATTTATTAAAACTGGTAAAAAAGTCACTTGAGCACAACAATTTTTATAATTTCAGTAATCAAGACCTTACCTCATCGTCTTGTTTACCCGGAACACGACACTCATCTTCAGGGTGATCCATAGAGTTCACTTCTAAACTTCACCTGTCATCTAAACACTACAGAGACATTATAAGCTGACATCAAACATAGATTATCAATCGTGCCCTAACTTCTTAGGTACGGAAATGATGTATTGGTTTCACTAAACACATAATATAACTATGTTGTCATAAATTAACCAAAAAATATGCACCCCTAAATATCAACAGAATTAAGCAAGATAAAGTCGTAATTTAAGAAAAAAAGACTAATAATTGAACAAAATAAGAATAAACCATAAGCCTATCTAAAACCGCACCTCATGAATTATGAATCTAACTCAGGTGAAATCTTATATGTTAAAGGATCGTGCAATATCTGTATCAATCAATCTCCAGGATGAGGGGACGTTGGTTTATTAGTTTGAGTTTAGGGTTTCAAAACGAGCTTCAGAGTTTTCAACAGGAAAAAAAAAACATGAAAAAGACTGAACAGTTTGTCTGTCTGCTGGAGATTTTACTGAGAGATGGTTGTAGCGTTGGGCCTAAACTCACCGTATCGGGCCCATAAAAAAATGTTACACCCTAGTCCATCCGGATCGAAAAGTTCATCCCAACACTATAATTTAGAAGGCTGTTTTGAGGCATACTCAAAACTTTTAAGACAGTATTGATTAAAGATAAAAAAAAAATCACTAGGTAGTAGAAACCAATAACTCTTTATCCACTATTTTAGTAATAACAAAAAAAATTGTCGTTTATAATTTTATAAAATAATATATATTAATTTTATTTTAAAATTTATAAAGTTTTTTTAGTATTTTAAACTTTTTTTTGAATTTTTCGTTATTTAAAAAAAAAAGTTACATTTAAAAAAAAAATTAAAAAGAAATATATTTAAAAAAATTAAAAACTTCTATAAAAAAATATTATTATTTTAAAAGTTTTTTGAACTTTTTTTTGAATTTTTTCGTTATTAAAATACTAAAAAAAAAATTTAAAAAAATAAAAAAAGTTAAAAATTAAATTAAAAATAAAAAAAAATAGATAAATTAATCAAGGTTATTTAAGTAATTTAACTAGTCTTAGAACACCCGTTATCAACCACATTAGCTAGGACAATCATCTTATATGCCTCAAAAGTTTTGAGGATGCCTCGAAACAGTCTTCATAATTTAGAAAAAAAAGGTTATTTTATATTACCTCATATATGAAGATGGTTAATTTGCATTACCTCTTCTAAAGATTTAAAATTAACGAAACCTCTTATCGTTAACTATTTCGTTCATTTTCAAGTTAGTTGACTTAGCAGTAGCTTTTTTGGTTAATTATCCAAAATATTCTCATCTTTTCCCGTTAATTTAAGGGGGATTCTGTGTTTCCCCAAAAAATAAAGTTATTTGCATTACTCCTTTTTAAATAGATAATAGACAAAACCTCCTTTAACATGGATGTGCCGTAACTGACCAGTTAAATTAGCACGTGCAACGCACACTGTGTTATAATAAAATATTAAATAATAAATAGACATGGTTACCCCTACACAAATGGTGTGTTACACGTGGTTAGGGATGCACAGGAACCGACCGGACCGAAACCGAGGAGCTCGGGACAGGTACAAGGACAAAAATAGAGAACCGACTATACCCAGGTACCAATTACTGGTTCTACCTAAGAACCGAGCCGTACCGAGCCGAATATACCGGTTGTTTTGAGACATTGATTAGATAATAGATTATTAATCCTAGTCGTTTATTTCTAGGTCATAGTTCACTACTTCACTTAATCACTTTCACGACTTCAGTCTTCAGAACAATCTGGATTCTTGTCTATTCTCCACTTCTTCTCTTGTTCTTCTTCATCACCAACCCAACAACGCCATCACCACCCCAGCGACGCCACCGCCACTACCAGTATCTCGTGAATCACAGCCACCACCACCAGTATTGTACCACTACCATCTTGTATTAACACAAACATAGAAAGAAAAAGAGAAATTCTAGAGATTAAGGAGGTAAGTCGTAAGTTTGTTTCATGAATTTGTGTGTGTAAGAAAGAGTTTTTTTCCCTCCTTATCATCAATCTGTTTCATTTTTAAACGTATACAAACTTTACTTGTGAATACTAAGATTTAAATCGTTTGATATATTAGTTAGAATTTCTGTTTGTTTTGGGTTTTTTTTATATTTTTCTTTTTCTCTTTACTTGTTTTACTGATTCATCTGATTTGGGTTTTAATGCTGACAGGGTTGAATCTTAAGTGCTGATCAAAATGGATATGTTTATTCAAATCAGGAACCATGATTCATTTGTTAGTTCATGTACTAATCGATTTCAAACGAAATACCGAATTAAAATTTGCTTTTTACTTGATTTGTATGTTTCAACTTGTTTTAATTTTAATTCTAATTGTTACACATAAATAAAATTTGGGGATTTTAATGAAAATGAAACCCTGGGTTTATATGAATTGGGGGTTTTGTGACTTCAAATCTTTGATCAATTTGCAGTGTTGCTTATGGTTGGATTTTTGGAATAAGGGTTTAAAGGTTGAACAATTTGATGCACTCAGTGAATCAAGTATTGTACTAACCTTGTGTATTTTTTAAAACTATTCATGTGATTGCATTTGCGACGTGATTTACTTGTGACAACCAATTGTTAGAGGAGCCTTCAGTAATGATACTAGATACCAATGAAAAACTTTGTCAGAAGAGCAGTTGTTTTTGCAATGAAGTTTCAGATAAGCTATCTAGGTCACGGACATTTAGTTCCATTAGTTCACATGATGTCCTACTTGAATTACCGTGTTCTTCCTACCTTTGGGTTCACACAGTAAATACTGATAGCCATATCACAAATTCACAAAGTGAAAATATATCTTTAGGGTGGAGATAAAGTTTTGAGTTTTAACGTATCTAGAGTTTATAAATGTGGAAAAATTTATTCAAACAGAATTGCATGACATTTCAGATTCTTTGTAAAGGCTTATGAACTATCTTCTAAATGTTTGTTTAAGCAATGATATTTTCAATCCTCTCTCACTTTGGCATCTTATACTTTGTGTGTGTGTGGAGATGGGACTATTATCACGCGATGTTGATTCCTTTAATCCTCTCATAGTTTTTATTATCTCTGAAAGTTGTGTGCATAACTGCTTATCATGTTCTCTTGGATAGTTACTTATATTGCATTAGTTTCCTCAATGTTACAAAACTAAAACTATATTTTAATAATAAGATAGTTCAATATTATCTAACTTATTTTTGCGGTATTTGGACTGTGCATTTTTTTAGTATTGTGTTGTACATAATTATGACTTGTAATTTTGGTTACAGGTACCTAGTGTGCTCTGTTTTCTTAGCTTACTCAAACTGAAATGTTTGGTATTTGATTTCAGATGGATGCATCAAATTCAAGTCAAGCTAGAACTCTGCAAACTCAAGTTGGATCCTCTAATCAACTTTCAAAACCTACATCTACACCTGAAGCTCCACAGCCTCCACCTACTCAAAATGAAGATACAAGAAATATTGTTGATGCAGGCAAGAAGAATTCCAAACTCACATCTGCTATATGGAACGATTTTACAAGATTAAATCTAGAAGAAGCAGAATGTAATCATTGTAAGCGCAAACTTGCAGCCAATACTGAGATAAATGGTACTTCTGAAGCATTTGAAGCGATGCCCACAGAATCTTAATAAGAAGAAGGTGGATGGAAAGGCAACTCTGATGTTTCCACCTCCAAGAACAGGTGAGGATGGTAAATTAGTTTCTTATTGTTATAGCTATGATAAGTTAGGAAGAGCTCTAGTTGAGTTTATAATTAAAGATGAGATGTCGTTTAGAATGGTAGAAGGTGTAGGGTTTAGGGAATTAATGCTTGTGGTGAAGCCTAGATTCAAGGTCCCAAGTCACATGACCATCTACAAAGATCTGTTAGAAATCTATATAAAAATAATAAAAGTTTGAAAGGTTACTTTAAGGAATCAAAAATGAGGGTATCCTTGACAACTGACACATGGACGTCACCAAACAATTTTAACTATATGTGTGTGACGGTTCATTTTATTGATTAGAAATGAAAATGCAAAAGAGAATACTCATGTTCTGTCAAGTTAAAGGTCATACAAGTACTGCAATTGGTAAATTATTGGAGAAGTTTTTGTTAGATTGGGGGCTTGAGGATGTGTTTGGCATGACCCTTGACTAGTGTTAATAAAAAAACAATTGATTATTTGAAGCAAAGTGTGATTGGTTGGACAGGAGAAACCGTCAGAGCCGAATATTTGCACGTAAGATTCTTTAAATCATAATTATGCAATTTCTTATATATTATGCATTGCATTTTTTAGTATTATATATGATTTGCTTTACTGAAGTGGTATTGTACTTAGAATTTAAGTTTGGTTTGGTCTTTACGTAGTTATGTTATGTTCCTAATTCTCTCTGGGTACTTAAGGTGTTGTTGAACGATATATTTTGGCATATCTTAAGCAACAATGTGTATTTGTTTGTTTTAGTATAATGCTTATAACTTGTAAGTTATGTGTATATGGTTATTTTCATTCATAACATATTTGTCAGGTGTCATTTCTAATATTTCATAATTGTGTCATTTCTTATCAGGTAAGGTGTGCAACTCATGTTCTTGCTCTTGTTATAAGAGATGCAGTACGAGTCTATAATCAGTCGATTAACAGGATCAGGTCAGTCGTTAAGTATGTGCTTAGTTCTCCTACTAGGTTGGCTAAATTTTGGCATTGTGCTACTCTAGAAAAGATTGATTATAAGAAAGGTTTGATCTTAGATGTGAACACTAAATGGAATAACACTTATTTGATGTTAGATGTTGCAGAAAAGTATGAAAAGAATTTTAAAATGTTAGAAAAGTATGACAGAGACTACAGGAAGAAGTACATTTTTCAATAAGTAAAGTCTAATGTTTTACCTAATGATTATGATATGGGTATTGATGATATTGAATATTGTTCCTCTAGTTATGAATATGGTTCCGAATATGAGGTTGAGGTTGAGATTGAGGCTAAGGACCTTCAGGTTGAGGTTGTGAAGAAGAAAAATAAAAAGCCGCGTCAACATACTCCCTATGAAGAGGATTAGGAATATGTCAGAAGTCTTGTGAAGTGCTTAAAGGTATTCTTCGATGCTACTGTTAAATTTTGTGTAACTACACAACCTACAACTCATACTTTCTTATGGGAATTAGTAGTAATCCATGAACAGTTAGTTGAGTTTAGAGATGATATAACATCAGATCCTTTTATTGCACGTATGGCTGGTATGTAAGTATTGGGGGTGTATGAAAAGATGAATTATGCATTACTTTTTGCTCAATTGTTGGATCCAAGAGAGAAAGAAAGGGGATTGGAGTACCATCTTGAATGTTTGTATGAGAAAGATACTTCGAAGGTTGCTTATGTTATGAGAAAGGTGAAAGAAGGTTTTATGTTACTCTTTGAAGAGTATAAGTCTATGCATCCAATCTGTGAGGAAAGGTCAAATAGTAGTAGTAGTGTTTCTTGTGTAGTTGACAGTACAATTTGTATGCAAGAACAAAGTCTTGCGTCTAGGATTAAATCAGGAAGGAAATGGCATAAAAAGAACACATCTGGTGTTGAGACTACAACAGAGATGGACATGTATTTGATTAATGTGATGGATCTGTCTGATTGTGAAGGTGAGGAAGTTGATTCCAAATTTGACATATTGGATTGGTGGCAGACCAATAATAGCAGGTATAAGATATCTCATATATGGCAAAGGATATATTAGTCATGCTTGTGACTTCAGTTGTCTCTGAATCAACATTTAGCACCGGGAAGCGAGTGCTTAGTCCATGAAGAAGCTCCTTATCTACTAGGACAGTTGAGGCATTGCTCTGTACACAAAGTTGGTTACTAAAACCTATTGCTCTTGATCTTTTATGTGATTATGTACCAGATGATAACTCTATCGTTGAGGAAGGTAGTGTGATTTTTTTTTTTTTTCTTTAGTAGTCATCAATTCAATCTTTAACATAATATTCATTTCTTGATGGATGCTGCAGAGTTATTGGGTCCTATGCCAGTGCCAGAATCCTTTGATCCTTGAAGTTCATTTGAATCATTTATTGTTGGAACTTGTTGAAGATTTAAGGATTGTTGTTGAATCATTTCTTGCTGTTATGTGTTTATTTACGTTGAATTTTCAACAGACTTGTGGATTATAATTTTATATGTGGATTGTAATCAGTTCAAAAGTCTTGTTGTTATGTGTTTACAGACTTGTGGATTATAATTTTATGTGGACTGTAATCAGGAAAAACAGGTACACGAACTTTGAATAGGTACAAAAAAAACAAAAGAAAAAAAAACAAAGAACTTTGAACAGGTACAAGACCGGAACTGAACTAGTATCGAACCGACCAGACAGATACAATTCCAGAACCGAACCAATTCTGATCGGGAAAAATACAGATTCTAAAATAGATAACCAGCTTCAGTTCGGTACAGATACTCGGGACCTATGTGGTCAATATCGGCCGTCACGGCCGCGATAACGGCGATATTCAAGGTATTGCTTCAAGTGCGCGATGAATCTTCAAATATCACCGTATCGGCCAATACGGCCAAGATTCGCCCGATATTCAAGGTATATGCTTGTTGTTTAATCTAGATTTTTGGAACCTTGAACTTAGAATTGTAATATACTAGCATGATCTCTTCTTAAAGTATGGTTGTTAAGATTTTTGGTAATAAATCAACAAAAATATAGTTAATTTTTGGCATTTATATGTATAAAAATTGGATAAGATTTGGAACTCGGTATTTCACCGATAATCTCCTGAAATATTGTTATCAAGGTGTTAAGATCCCGACCGAGACAAGACCGACATTGCTCGGGACCTAAGAAAACCGAACCGACCTTTATACAGTCGTAAAAATAGAGAGAAAGACTTCTTCATTTCCGTCTTCATCCAAATTTCTGTAATTTAAAGATGGAAAAAAAACAAAACACGAAATCGGACTTGGTGAAGGTGACCCGAAATATCATTTCAATAAATCAATCAATCAGAAGTGTCTGTAATCACCATCGACAATTGTCGAAGAAAAAAACAATTCCAATTTCAGATTGAAAAAAAACCATCCCAATATCATTTGTTTCCATCAAATTACCAAACATTTTATGGGCACAAGTATATCATCTGCACCTTTACTCGAACTCCACATTATATACCAAGCATTTTTTTTTCCAATAATTTCTTGTGCCTTTTTTTATGATATCCTTTGGTTAATCAAGTAATTAATGGATGTATTGCAAGATCATCATGTACTATTCCTTTGAGACAATTTGCCTTTAAACATCTTCCTAGCACTACCAGTTGTACCACTATTCACACAAACGGGATCCATTAAATCTCCATGAAACAATTCAAATTGATATTCAATTTCGTTGTTATTTGCAACATTTTTAATTTGATAATTAACATCATCCATGGAAACTAATTTCAGCACCGTGTGTTCTAAAATAATTGAATCCTCTATTGATTTATTGTAAGGATGAGAAACTACTTCTAGATTTGAGATTCATGCTTCCGATTCACAGACTGTATTAGGCCGTGAGAAAGCCTTGATTAATATTGAAAATATTGAAACAATAATTACTGCTCACAAAGTTCTTCTTTCGAATCCGCGAAATCCTTCGGCTATGCCCTTTGCTGAAGAGATTCAACATCGTTTGTTGCAACTTCATCAAGTTACTAAAAGCTAGGTCTGTCTGAGATGCATTTTTTAGGTTTCATTCAGATTTTTATGTTCTAAATCAAGGGTTTTAATATCTTAAACAATAATGTCTTCTTTTTCTTTTTCTGTTAATTTCAAAACCCGATGAAGAAGAGAAGTTGCAGAGATGGACGGAGAGACGGAGAAGAGGAAAAAAGTAGCTTTTCTCTCTAATTTGTAACAACACGTGTTAACTAATGGTATGGTTTCATTAGATCTAAACACGTGTCTTGTTTTTTAAAAGGTCTTTTGGGATTTTTAAAAATATTTTTCTTATTAAGGGTTTTATACATTACCCCGAATAATACGTTAATTTATATTACCTTTAATTAATAATGGATAAAGCCTGATTTCTCTTAAATCTGCCGTGAGGTCCGTAATTGTTCAGTTAATTATGTACGTGCAGGTTACGTGTGTACCACTATAAAATATTAATTTTTAAAAATTCCAAAATACCCTTTGATCCAACGATCCTAAACTAAAAGCGTGAGTTATAAAAAGCCCTTGTGAGCTCCGACTAAATCAAACACGTTTTAAATAGAGATTTTATATATTTTTGGTCTCCAATCAAACGCGACCGCATGTCCTTTCTTCTCTACAAATATCACATATTTCCAAACTGATGAAGAAAATTCTACCCATCGACTTTGCTTCCACCATTAATGGTGATATACTGTCATGAAATCTAATGTTGATTGTTGTTTAAAAAAAATTAACTTTAGTCATTGTTTGTAACAAACAATTCATAATACATAAACTAACATCTTTCACCACTCAAACCAGAAATTCAACTCACTTTTCCTTCATAAATTTGGGCGTATGTGTTCTTGTTTTGTCAATACAAAGAGTAACAAATGGTGGCGCCATATACTCTACCCTCAGTTTATAAAAATCCCAAACATACTTACAAATTCAACAAAGGCTTGGTTAGATTTAGAGTTTGAGGATGAAATTAAAGACAATCATTTATCATCCCTATCATCAGAAAAACAAAACCTAGGTTGAGATAAGAACACCTCATTCACCAATCGATCTTACAAAATCGATTAAAAGGCTAAGGTTTTTGTATACTTTTCCAATAATTATTTATTATTCGGATTTTGTTGTTATAAACAACATAATTGAAGAAAAAAAAACACTAAAAAAAAACAAAGTTCGTTCTTGAATAGATTTCAATTTTCATCTTGTTTATGCCAAAATTCTTATTAGCATGAACAACAAATGATTTGTCAAAAGATTTAGATTGAAATCCTTATCTTACATTTTGTTACACTATATCCCCTTAACATTCAAATCATAAGATGGGGGAATTGACAACAATTGACAATAATTAAGTAGTATAGAAATATTCAAATAGACTTATATACAGGAGTTCAAGATCCTTACAAGTATGAAAAAGGATTATATATATATATATATTCATACATCAATAATTTCATACTACATCACTCTGTAAATACATACCTAATAGCTTTACTCTAATTCTAGTATCTTTCCTTCGTCTTTTCTCTTCTAATTTTTCTGACCCCTTCTCTATTGAGTGAACTTCTCTATTTATAGGTTGTTCAATGGATCCCTCTCTTTTTCCTTTCTGTCTATCCTTATGTTTGATGAGTCATGTTTTTCCGATCTTGTCTGTCAATTTATTGATTATCGTTCCACTGTATTCTTTTGGTCTGGTACCTCTTGTCCCGTTACTTCCTTGCGTTCTCTTTATTTTATGATTATCTTCGGATCAGGATGATCGTGCGGTTGACATGCAGCTTCTTTCTTATGCATTGTCATGCTTTCGCCTTTTTGTCCCGTTACCTTGTACTATTGACACGTGCTCCTCGTACTTTATGAGTCATCTTCTTCTCGATCCTCAGTGTCATTATGCAGCTAAAGTAATTTAAGCAATTAATGCTTTCACTTTTCCGCTCTATGCACATTTATTGCTCCTATTTTTCTCGTTCCATTTGCATTTAATGCTTTCTGTTTCGATCAGAGTACTAACACTTTCCCGATCTTACGTGTCGACCATGCAATGATATTTTCAGTCTTTTACATCTGTCATCCACTCGAACTTTTATAAGGTTTTGATTGTGTGTTTCTCGTTCTTCTATAAATCTCTGCTTCTTTGCCTAATCGTTTGACATGTGTTATCTTGACTTTTATTTTCTAACACATTTCTAGCTTTTGACCCAATTTTGAATCGAAATATAAATTTGTACTCAACAAATCTTATGTTGAATACCCATCTAAATTTTTAGGAAAGCCGTACACTTCAAAGATTTACCCAATTTGGTATTCTTAGTCTGTAACTGTGTCCGATTAGGAGATGAAGAAGATGCTATTGTTTTAGGTTTATGCATATGTGCGTGGAATCGTCAGATTAAAATAACAAAATTGCTACACGTGTCTTTTTTTCTAAAGGGTATCCATGGAATTTAAGGGTTATATTTTAATTATTAATAATTTAATTTTACACACGCGTGTCGTATGTGGTTTCTTAACAACGGACCTTACAGTAGATTTAACAAAAAGAAGGTTTTATCTATTATTAATTAATAGGGAAGATAATGCAAATTAGTATATCCGAGATTTTACTTATTATTAATTTAAAAAAGGATAACACAAAATAACTATTTATTTTGAGAGGAAAATATAAAATCCCCTTTAATTTAATCTAATACACAAAACATTCAGTCACTCTTTGAAGTTCATATAATTAGAGTTATGGCTACACAGGAACCGACCAGACCGGAACCAACGGAATCGTACCCCAAAAAAACCGAACCGAAGGTACAGGGTACAGGTACAAAAGATGGGAACTGAGTACAAGTACAACCTCAGAACCGACCTGTACCGGACCCAAATAACCGATCTATACTAGTCGTTGATCTTTTAAGATTGTTTTAATCTCAGTCGTTAGTGTATTAAGTTAGGTTAGATGATTTCAGGCTTCACTCTTCATCCGTCTCTGGTTTACAATGGTTTCGTGACTTTCGTGTTCGTCTGGTGATTTCGTCTTCAATTTCATTTCGTCTTCTCAACATAGTTAAAGTGTAAAACCCATTCACCATTCATCTCTTTTTCTTTCACGTGCAACCCTAATTGCACCATTCATCTGTTTTTCTTTCCTGTGCAGACCTAATTGCACCATACTCAACTAGTTGGAACTTGGAATTGCTTGTACTGCTGGAGCCTGGCGGTTTGGATGTCAAATATTAATATGGTAAATGTCTTGATTCTCTTGGTAAATGTCTTGATTCTCTTGATGTTGCTATTGCTTAATGTGATTTTATTTGCCGGCAGTCATTTCAAGTTATTTGCTATTGTTTCTTGTAATGTTATTAGTTATTACTATGAGTGTTCTGTATTTCATTTACATTATTTACCCCTTTTTATGAGTGTCGATAGATCTTTATGTGTATGGTTTTGGTTTTATGAGTGTTGTTGTACTAACTGCTGATATGAAATTCTGAATTCATTTGCAACAAACAAACAAAAGTAATGGAACGGAGAATTTCACTAATGATGATGTTAAGTACAGGCTAATGTTTAAAGTATAAATGTCTGCTTTGTGGAAGGTGCAATGAATTTGGCTTTAGATGCTATAAACAGAGGTCTGTTATAGTTCACATCAGTTGAAAAACTTGTGTAGTAACGGGTTTTTAAGATACAATCATGTTATATGCAGTAGTGGACGATGATCATTGGTATCTTTGTATTGGTATTTATTTGGGTTTTCTTGCACTTGAGAATGGATTGGTGGTGACCAATTATTATTAACTTAGTATGGAATTTTAGTAGCTACTGAATTGATTATTGTCCACTTTAGAATCCCTTAAATTTGTTTGATTGACCATACGGGATGGTACACGCCGTTGGTGTGGTGCGAGTTACGTGAGTATGGTTAGGCTAGTGAGAATGCTGGCTACTTAAGCTTACAGTCTTGAACCATGTTAATAGTATAAGATGATGTCTAAGCCGTCAATCCTAGTTGATGTCTAACATATTAATAATATAAACTGCGTTTCATTTATATCTTTTCCAGGCCTTGATATCATGTTATATTAAACCTACTGCCCACCAGGTCCTTTATGTGATTGTTTATTTTGTATGCTTACACGATTCAAATTATGGTAACTGTTTTCACGGTGAATTTATATATAACCTGGATTTTATTTGACAGTTAACGGCTCATTTTAGTCATTATGCCAGTTAACGGCTCATTTCTGACTGTTATGTGGTTAGATTGTTTTATTATATCTATATTCTTTAAATTGCCATATATATATCAGTTATCAGATATAAATTTGGAGAATCCATTGTAGTCGGTATTCGTTAAAATTGCAGTATCTCTGGTCTGGTTTGTGAACTAAGTTTGAATTCATTTTTTTTAGTTCTTTTGATGTATAACTTTTATTTGTGTAGTTTTATTAATTTAATATAATATATCATTGGTGATGTATACCAATTTGTGCTCAATACTCTCTTCAGTTATCCTATTTTCTTTGTTATATTAGTCATCTATACATGTATGATGTATCTTATGAGATTATATTATATGGCGCAGAGTTCAAGTCAAGCTACAACTTTGGAAACCCAAGTTGGATCCTCTGATCAACTTTCAGAACCTACATCTACACCGGAAGCTCCACAACGTCCACCTACACAAAACGAAGATACAACAAATGTTGTTGGTGAAGGCAAGAAGAAGTCCAAAGTCATATCTGCTATATGGAACGAGTTTACAAGGTTAAATCCAGAAGAAGCAGAATGTAATCATTGTAAGCGTAAACTAGCAGCCAATTCTGAGAGAAATGGTACTTCTGGTTTGAGGAAGCATTTGAAGCGATGTCCAAAGAATCTTAATAAGAAGAAGGTGGATGGACAGACAACCCTAATATTTCCACCCCCAAGACCAGGTGAGGATGGTAAATTAGTTTCTTTTTCTTATAGCTATGATAAGTTCCGAAGAGCTTTAGTTGAGTTTATAATTAAGGATGAGATGCCGTTTAGAATGGTAGAAGGTGCAGGGTTTAAGGAATTCATGCTTATGGAGGATCCTAGATTCAAGGTCCCAAGTCGTATGAAAATGTACAGAGATCTTTTAGAAATCTATATAGAAAAGAAGAAAAGTTTGAAAGATTACTTTAAGACATCAAAAATGAGGGTATCCTTGATAACTGACACATGGACGTCACCAAACAATTTTAACTATATGTGTGAGGACATGCAGGTTGAGGTTATGAAGAAGACAAAGAAGAAGAAAAAGGGAAAGGCGTGCCAACATGCTCCCTATGAAGAGGATTGGGAATATGCCAGAAGTCTTGTGAAGTGCTTAATGGTATTCTTCGATGCTACTGTAAAATTTTGTGCAACTACAAAACCTACAACTCATACTTTCTTATGGGAATTAGTAGTAATCCATGAACAATTAGTTGAGTTTAGAGACAATGTAGCATCAAGTCCTTTTATTACACGTATGGCTAGTATGATGTTTTCTAAGTACAATAAGTATTGGGGGGACTATGCAAAGATGAATTCTGCATTGTTTTTTGCTCAATTGTTGGATTTGATAGGCTCTTAATTTCTATAATTTTATCACCTTATTTATATTTCTAATCATCATTATTATACAAAATTTATTATTAATAGATGGTTTGCATTAAATTTGAAGTTACAAATTAAACATGATTAAAACATGTGCTAATCGTCGTTTGGGATGAAATGCAACCGAACGAGGCTCACGGCAAGAGAGTGATGACTTAATGGATCGAGTAAGTGGGCAGAGTTGTTGTAGCTGCTGGAACGTCTGATGCAACATTGTTGGCGTCAAGTGAATGGCTAAAGACAAGACCCATGCTGTAGCTAGATGATGTTACAGTAAAAAGAAGAGACAATGGGACATAGCCTGACTTTGTTTCGGTCAAGGCAAGGGTGTCATGTGAACGACTCAGCTAGGGAGTATGCTATTGAAGTGAGAGGAGACAAGGAAAAATTGATTGGTAAGAAGACTTGGATTGGAGTATAGCACGTGAAGGCTAGAGAAAGACGTCAATGAGAAGTTGGTTTGTGTAAGCCTAGGAAGGAGGTGATTAGGGTAGGAATTGGGCATCAGGTGAAGTACGGCTATGCTATGATGAGAGAAAGATGGGAGTAGGTTGTTGAGTTGGCGTAAAGAAAAAGAGAGGCACGTGTGGCGTCAGTCTTTCTTTTGGCACTTGGGTTGTTGGATTCCGTGAATAGAGAATGAAGCATAGCCACGTGATTGTTGGCTGATGGATGTTGACTTTCACATGATTAAGTGAGAGGTATAAAAAGGCTATGAGGAGTGGGGGTTTTGGGGGTTCTGTTCTTAGCTTTCTCTAGGTTTCTTTTATTTAAAGGCGAACAATAGAGGGGAGTCGGTACAGGAGGAGGCTCTTCTGTTTCTGACGGATGTACCTAGAATTAGAGAGAAGACAACTATAGACAGAAGAAGAGGAAGAAGATTTTTGCCGGGTGACGATGGTGACAGTTTAATTCCTCTTTCCCTTTTCTAATTATTTTTATGGGTTTTAAGAAACCCTTCTCTATGTTCTAATTTATGTGTAATTAGGGTTTATGTTGAAACCACTTTTAGTAGTAGACCAATTAAATTGAATTATCGGGTAATAGACTATTATGATTTGAATAGATTAATTTCATGATTTTGATTTATTAAATTTCATTAAACAATTGTGATGTCGTTTGATGGTACATGCTTGACCTAGGTTTTTGATGTTCCATGCTTCTGGTATACAGTTGTTGTTTTGAAAATCTACTTGTTGCAAATATATTTGTCTACTTATTTGATATTTCATGCTTGGGTTAAATCCTTTGATGGGGTATGCTTAGAATATCCAGGTATTATTTGTGGACCTATAATTAGTTTCGTACAATTTTCTCGCCAACGCAATTTTATCGTGTATGCTTGAGACTAGAGCTTTTTGATGCACCATGTTTAGGGCGTCCCAGTGATATTTGCGACTTTAAATATTAATGAGTTATGTTTCACTTCAGTAATTAAATAAAAATAGTGCTGGATACTGAAAACCCTGGTTACCGACTCTCCCATTAGATTTATTTTTATTAGTTTAGTTTATTTTCTTATTTTATTGGTAATTCTAAAAATCCCAAAAATATCATTCTTGATTAGTTGATTAGAGATATTAATTGCAGTATTTCCCCGCTCTCTGTGGGTTCGACCCGTATTTGCTGCTGTCTACTAGTTAGACGCCGTGCGATTGCGGTTATTTATAGAGGGTAATCTAAAATCCCATCAATTTTTGGCGCCGCCGACGCGGACTTGTTTTTAAGTTTAGAGTTTTAGATTTATTTTTAGGTTTTATTTATATTTTTATTTTACTTTGTTCTATTTTACGTTTCTTTTGGTATTTCTCTTTTTGCTGCAGGTTGAATTTTGAATCGAAAAGACAGTGAGTCAAAGACTTGGAATTAAAGCTGAAGACTTGGAGTTAAAAGTTAAAGATTAAAGAACGAAAAAGAAGACGAATATTTTTCTTAATTAGATTTTATTTTCTTTAGATTTTATTTGTTTAGAAAATTGTATTAGGAATTTGTATTATTTCTGTAATTTTTCTTTTGTTTTGGACACTTTTGGACTTTATTTTGGACTTTGGACACTTTATTTATTTTTAAACCCTACATAAGGGTATTATTAAATATAAACTACTACAGGGAAGGACGACAATTACGATATTATCTCGGCCTCTCGGGTTCGCACACTGACACAGGAGTCGGTGGCCCGAGTCGACTACAACCGATTCATCCCCTGTCTGGTACATGAGGTAAGACTCGATCAATCCACGAATCCCTTGCAAGTGGGTTTACTGTATTCCTTCGTATGCATATATGTTGAGGAATTAAAAACGGACTTACTTTTCTAGTAAAGGGCAAGAACTGGCCATATAAGATAAGGATTCGGATTTCATCACCGTTTCCTTCTTGCCCGCTTTAGGAACACGTTACCAAACGCGAACCTAAACCTTAAAATTTTGACTAGAAAGAGACCGATAGGGTAACAAGCTTATAGGAAACTCATTCAAAATGACTGTACTGGTTACTTTATTAGCCTAACCCGAAGTTCAGGAAGATTATTTTAAGTTGATTAGAGCCGCCTAGTAACCCAGGGAAAAGTGCCAAAGAGACAGGGTTATCAAAGCTCCTTAGAGCTTATCTTGTTTCTCTTCGACTTAATCTAATTCGGATCATTCTAAGAGGTCTGCTAAAACTGTAACTAGTTTCCTTTCGAAGGAATAAAAGCTGGTCTAGAAACAATCTAAGTGATCATGCTTTTTGTTTGCTAGACTCAAATAGGTTTGATTTGGTTGAGTCGGCCTTGTTTGTGTATGTTTAGAACCCCTTCCTGTTAGGATTTATTTTCTTAGATTTTTTGTAAATTTATTAGGAAGTTTTTGTTAGAAAATGTCGAACTGGTATTATGAGGACCAATACAATGAATATCCGACTGAATTTTAAAATCGACATTATCCGTATTATCAACATGGTGTGGATAGTAATCGAGACCACCACCAACCTTTTGGAGGTTATTGCACATACCAAGGTGATCCCAATTACTATTCATACATACACCCGTCTTATGAACATGAAAATAAGCAAAATTCGAGTTCTTTGTCTTGGAGGGATTCCCTAGAGCAGTTGCAACCTAGTACTCATCATGAACCTATTCCACCTCTAGAAGAATCACTCAAGAAGTTATCTGATACAACACATGAGTTTAAATTAAGTGTGTGTGTGTGTGGGGGGGGGGGGGGG
>JAJJMC010029825.1:199552-232460 GCA_023531435.1 Papaver californicum
AATCACTCAAGAAGTTATCTAAGATAACACATGAGTTTAAATTAAGTGTGTGTGTGTGTGGTGGTGGTGGTGGGGGGGGGGAATTAGTAGTCCAACTTTTTCTCTAGAAGAATCCCTTAAAGAATCCCTTAAGTAGATAGCTGAGAATACAAGGCAGATGAGAGAGGATAGAAATAGTTTCGTACTAAGTATGAATATAATTTTTGCAAAGAATAATATTGCTCAAAATAATCTTAATTTCCAATATATTGCTACCCTTGATAGTTATTCACCTAGTCAAGAGGACGAGGATAAAATGGTAACACTACTTATTTAGACGAGGTTCAAACATCTTCATATTATTATGATGATGAGGATAGTGTTGATGAAGAACTTGAAATATACAGGCAGAGTGATCAGGAAATTGTCACTCCAATTATGCTTCATGATGATAGTGTTATTTCTGGTTCAAATACGAATAATTTTAATGATTATTCACCTATTCAAAAGGAAAAGGATTTGACTAAAGATACCACTGTTTTAGACGATATAGAATTTTCTAGTTTAGAAGCCGATAATGGTTTAGAGGAACGAGTTTATCTTGAGACTAGTGATTTGAAGTCTAACGATTCGAAGACAATAGTCTCTGACGAAGATGATAGACTCGTAGAGATTTTAAATATGAGTGAGGATGCACCACCAGATTATAACCTAGAATAAGCAATTAACTATTTTCTGGAATCTGACGATCTAGAATTTAGGGAAATTGTGACTAGTCTATCTAAAGACACTGAAAACTCTAAGTTTGGGGGTGATTATCATTCTCCCTGTGTTTTACCTTTAACTCTTACAAAGGTCCCTAACTTGGGATTTGATATATGCACCTCTACCATTTTACAAAATCATCTTCAAATTATATTCCCTAAGCCTGTTGATGTCCAGAAAAAAGTTCAGTTGTTAGATACCCATCCTCTGGTGGATGTGGTTTACCTAGGCGATAATACCAAGATTGACTTTGTTTTCCCACCAAAATATTTTCTTCCATATGTGGGAACGTTAGAATTTCAAATGTGTCAGTTATTAAGTTGTGAGACTAAGCCTAATTACTTTAGGAAATTAGAATCGACACATTTGCTTAAGAATGACCACCTTCATAGTAGTTAATTATGTGAGTCAAATGAGTCAAATCTGATTGACTTTAAGGATCCACAATTATTCAGGTTATTATTATGTGCTTCTAAGTTCTTAGTTGAGTTATTCCAGACTCTACAACCTGATTCTTTTAATCCTGCCTACGAGGAAATCCATCCCATGGAAATATTTTATCTAGACCCTTTTATAGAGCCTGAACCTGAACCACAACTAGAATTAGTTGTTGTAAACATAAAACTAGATAAGGGTGTGCTCGGTTTGTTCATTTTCTTGGCCTGTTGCTGTTTCCTCTTATTTGTGATATCAGTATTTGATTCAGACGACACATAGTTGTTCCGACTATTGCTATATGATTTTATGAGGTAACTAAGTCTTTCTTAATCTGGCTGAAGACTTTAAACTTAGCACTTCTTGGGAGGTAACCCATGCTCATGAAACACGGTAATATCTTTCCTTAACTCCTTTTCGTGAAGTGGTAACAGTTTCTCCTTGTTCATATTTTTAATCATTCATCTTTAGAAACATTGAGGACACTGTTTGATTTAAGTTTGGGGGTAAGGGAAAAACTTTTTAGTTAAATAATAAAGCTCTAGAATTTAGAAGCTTGTGAACACTTCAGGGTGACACTAACCATTCTAGGTAGATAAAAACTTAGCTCTTTTTTCTATAGGGATTGGTGTGCCCAGTTAAATGGTCTATTCATAAAAGGACAGAGTTCAGGTGTTAGAAATAACATGATAGTTGTCACCATATCTCGGAGTTTATCTCGACCATATCACTTTCTATTTTTATTTTTGCAATTTTGTGTTTCTCTAAGTGATTTGGTGGGGCCCAATATCAAATTGTTATCGCCGCTAGGATGAAATAGAGTGTTTGAGATCAAACCCGATTCTTGCTTTATTCGGAAAAAAATAACAATATTGACACTTTGATAGCAATATGTGTGTGTTTTCCCTGTCTCCGTCGCCTAAGCAAGCGTGGAACGCAGGATCCATGGGAACTATCACGTAAGATGCTGATAAGAATCATGCGCTTGGATTCAATTTGATCCAATCATGTTGTCAATATATTTATCGTTTTATAAATCGATCGATGTGACCCTTGTATATACCAGCTGAGTCGATATTAGTATTAGGTTTAAGACCATGTATCTCAATCCATTAGGATTCATCCTGGCACTGACCTTCAGACAGATATGGGAAACACCGTTCACCTTAGTCAATATGCGCAAACTTCATATTTTCCACATCCATCTTCTAAATCTTTTCATGTGATTGAACTTTGATAGATTCTGAGTCTTGTGGTTGAACGATTATCTGAGTAGAGCTCTGTTGTCTTATATATGAATTTTAGTATGCTTGAGTAAACACTCATGTACAACAATTGGACTCATATAAGGTAATGATTCCCATAGCCGAAGAATTGAGTAAGCCAACTAAATAGCTTGTTTAGTGTCTATCCTTAATCGTTCACGAGTAGCTAAAATTTGGAGTAAAGGTTTTGTGGGTATACCTTTTGTAAACCCTCACGAGACAAAACTCGTCCACTAGGGACACTTAGGGGTTTAACGGCTTATTACATATGCTAAATGTAGTCGCGATTCCTGCGAAAGTGAGTTATGATTTTATTTTACTAGATTTGTTCGAGGACTAGCAAATAGTAAGTTTGGGGGTATTTGATAGACACATTTTTGTGTTTAAATCACACTCGATTTTCTATTCTGATAGTGTTCATTTTTGTACTTATTATGGATTTTTATGTCTTTGTAGGTATTTTTGAGAAATAAATATTTGCGGAAAAATCGGCTCAAAAGTGATAAAGGCACCCACCAAATTACTAAAGGCACCCAGACAGTTGTTAAGGGCACTCTTCATTCAAATTCAAATACAAGAAAATGGCGGGAAAGTTACTTACTTGAGAAAAGTTCTGCTGATTGGTATGAACCGAGTTTTAAGGAATTGTTGGATGATTTCAAGATACCCAAGTAAAGAAGAAACCAAAAGAAGATCAAACACGTCAAGTCTAAGTGATTCACGCCGGAAAAATGGTGGAAAATCCTAGTTACAGTCGGAAAAGGAAGTTGTTCCTGTTTCGGATTAAACACGTAATTAGAGTTGGATTTGTATTGTTCTTTACATCCTAATCGGTTAAGGATGATGTATTAGGGTTAGATAAGCCTATAAATAGCAAGAGAAACGAAGGAAAAGGGGAGGAGAGCCACCGTAAAAAATCAGGAACAAAAAGGAGTTTTCTGCTGCTGCTGAAGAGGAAGAACACGCTGAAGAACAAAAGGCGACAGGAAACTGTGTTGACTCTGTCTCTGTTTCAGTCGTCTATTAAGCTGCTGAAGCAGTCGGTTCTCTGCTGCACTTATAGTCCGATCTTTATTCATGTTCCCTTTTCTTCCTCCTGTAACACTACGAACCATTCACTGTAACGCTTTTAAACGTCTCAAAACTTTTGTGTTACTTCTTTTTAACCATTGTAAGCACTTTTCGAGCAATGAAACTATATTTTGAGTGCGTTTCTATTACAATGAGCTAATTACCATCATCGGGGTGATGGAGAAAGCCTTTCTTCCAATAATTAAGTGGTATGTCTATTTTATCTATATTTTATTTACAATTCTTTTATTATTAATTGCTTGATTAAAATTGAAAAAATGGTTTTTCTTAAATAGTTGTGTTCTCTTTTGATGAGTCATGCTGGGTTGACTGCTTCTGATGTCTCATGCTTACGATTTACAACTATTCTTTCAAAAACCTATCTTTGGCATATTTAGATTAAATTGAAAATAAGAATTGTTAGATGTTATCACTGAATTATTAGTGAACGGTGGAATCTTAAGCCCTAGTTTTCTTTCATCTATTTCAAAACTAAATATGTTTAATCTTATTTATTTTTAGCTATTAAAATTTAGGTCTAGAAATCAACCTTCACAAGTCCGAGAATCGAATCCTTTTTACCACTATATCAAAATCACATCAATTTTTGGCGCCGCTGCCGGGGATCGGTTGAGGAATATTGTAATTAGTATTTTTGATTTTCTAATCGTAGTTTAGGTATTATTTTTATTTTGTATATATTTTTAGGATTTTAGTTCTTTTTTACTAGTTTGGTGTTTTAGAATTTTATTTCAGGTACATTTTGGGTTGTTCCTGGTCGTCTAGCTCAACAAAATTCGTCTGCTGCAAAATATTCACGGGTTTCTGGCTTGTGAGTTATATATTGAACGATTTGGACAGGTTGGACGCTCATTACCCTAAATTGTGAATGTTGATACGAGGTACTAGTACTGCTTTTCGAAGTGGGAAAATACTTAGTTGAGTTCTTTGAACTCTTCCGTTCCAATTATAAGGGTAGGACAATTATTTATTTTTATTTTATTTTATTTTGTATATATGAAGTCTGTTTGCATGATTGATTCTAGCACCAATAGTGTTAATGATTCGTTAGAGGCTTGCTTGGCCCATTTTGGAGCCTACTATGATGAGGATACACATTTAGAAGAAGTTAATGCGTTGTTAGATTCTGCCCGTTTTGGATTATGGAAAATGACAACGTAAACCTGGTAATGATGTATGTGTTAATTCCGATGAAACTTTATTTAAGTTTAACGACTTAGAGTTTGTTTATAAACCCCTAGACTTCCAAAAGTTACCTAATATAGGGTTAGAATTGTGTGTTTCTCAAGTTTTGTTGGATCACTTTGCATCTAAATACCCAGAGGACTTGCCTATTCCTGATACTGTGCATGAACAAATCATTACTTCTCCAATATTATCCCCATATTTTGTTCTTTACGCACTTCCCAGTGTAGTAAAAACTTGGTATGGGGGTAATCCTCTATTTTTGATAGTTTCAGTGTCTCCGTGTTGCCATGATATAATTGTGAAACTGTCATTTGCAAATATTATATTTTGGGTTGATCCCCAAATTTTTAGGTTATTATTGTTTGGGGATTCTATCTGTACATATCTAGTAGGTAGATTTTTAGTTTCTTGTTTTTATTTTCTTTTAGGCTTTTTTGATTATTTTTATTTTTAATTTTGGTATTCTTTGTTATTACTATCGTTTGATGTGTATTACAGAGAATACTGCTTTTCTTGCGTCAATCAGGTGAGACGTTCAAATCCTTTCTCTTTAATTTACATTTGTTTCTCTTATTTTTATTTATTGCATACCATTCTAGGTTGCACAGTTTGAAACATTGAAGACAATGTTAAATTTAGGTTTGCGGGTAGAGTTTCCAAAAATTGATGCTAATAAAGAAACTCCGAAATTTAGAAACTTGTGAATTATTCAGGATGACACTAACCATTCTAGGTAGATGGAAACATAGCTCTTGTCTATAGAATTGGTGTGTGCAGCTAAATGGTCTATTCATATCTGAATGCACTCAGGTGTTAGAAATAACATGATAATCATTGAACAAGCATATCTCGGAATCATCATAATCATATCACTTTCTATTTTTATTTTTGCAATTTTATATTCTCTAAGTGATTTGGTGGGGCTCAGTATCAAATTGTTATCGCCGCTAGGATGAAATAGATTGTTGAGTTCAAGCCCGTTTGTTTAATTCCATGAAAAAAAAATGAATGAAAAATTGACACTTTGATAGCAGTATGTGTGTTTTCCCTGTCTTTGTCGCCTAAGCAAGCGTGGAATGCAAGATCCATGGGAACTATCATGTAATCTGCTGAAAAGGAACATGCGCTTAGATTCAAAAGATCTAATCATGTAGTCATAAAAATAAAATAAAAATATGTATATAAATAATAATAATAAAAATAGGATTCATCCTGGCACTGACCTTCAGACAGAATGGGAAACACCGTTCACCTTAGTCAACATATGCATCGTTCATTACTTCTATTTTCATCTTCTAATCTATCCCTGTGCTTAAATTTGATGATTTCGAGCAATGTGAATTATATCCAATTTTGGATGTTTGATGATTATTTGAGTAGAGTTGCATTTTTATATGAATTTTAGTACGCTGAGTACAAACTCGTGTACAACAATTGGATTCATACATGGTAATGATTCTTATAGTCGAAGAAATTTAGTATGCCAACTAAATAGCATGTTTAGTGTCTATCCTAAATCGTTCACAGGTAGCTAAAATTTGGAGTACAGGTTTTGTGGGTAAACCTCTTGTAAACCCTCACGAGATTATAACTCGTCCTCTAAGGCCACTTAGGGGTTTAAAGGCTTATTACATATGCTAAATATAGTCGCGATTTCTGCGAAAGTGAGTTAGAATTTTTATTTTATTTTTAGATTAGTTTTGCTCGAGGACTAGCAAAATATAGGTTTGGAGGTATTTGATAGGCTCTTAATTTATATAATTTTATCACCTTATTTATATTTTCTAATCATCATTAATATACAAAATTTATTATTTTATTGTTAATAGATGGTTTGCATTAAATTTGAAGTTACAAATTAAACATGATTAAAACATGTGATAATCGTCGTTTGGGATGAAATGCAACCGAACGAGGCTCACGGCAAGAGAGTGATGACTTAATGGATCGAGTAAGTGGGCAGACTTGCTGTAGTTGCTGGAACGTCTGATGCAGCATTGTTGGCGTCAAGTGAATGGCTAAAGACAAGACCCAGGCTGTAGCTAGATGATGTTACAGTGAAAAGAAAAGACAATGGGACATAGCCTGACTTTGTTTCGGTCAAGGCAAGGGTGTCATGTGAAAGACTCAGCTAGGGCGTAGGCTATTGAAGTGAGAGGAGACAAGGAAGAATTGATTGCTGAGTAGACTTGGATTGGAGTATAGCATGTGAAGGCTAGAGAAAGACGTCAATGAGAAGTTGGTTTATGTAAGCCTAGGCAGGAGGTGATTAGAGTAGGAATTGGCATTAGGTGAAGTACGGCTATACTATGATGAGATAAAGATGGGAGTAGGATGTTGAGTGGCGTAAAGAAAAAGAGAGGCACGTGTGACGTCAGTCTTTCTTTTGGCACCTGGGTTGTTGGATTCCGTGAATAGAGAATGAAGCATAGCCACGTGATTGTTGGCTGATGGATGTTGACTTTCACATGATTAAGTGAGAGGCATAAAAAGTCGATGAGGAGTGGGGGTTTTGGGGGTTCTGTTTTTAGCTTTCTTTAGGTTTCTTTTAGGGTTTAAAGGCGAACAGTAGAGGGTAGTCGATACAGGAGGAGGCTCTTCTGTTTCTGACGGTTGTACCTAGAATTAAAGAGAATAAAACTATAGACAGAAGAAGAGGAAGAAGATTTGTGCCGGGTGACGATGGTGACGGTTTAATTCCTCTTTCCCTTTTCTAATTATTTTTATGGGTTTTAAGAAACCCTTCTCTATGTTCTAATTAATGTGTAACTAGGGTTTATGTTGAAACCACTTTTAGTAGTAGATCAATTAAATTGAATTATTGGGTAATAGACTATTATGATTTGAATAGATTAATTTCATGATTTTGATTTATTAAATTTCATTAAACAATTGTGATGTCGTTTGATGATACATGCTTGACCTAGGTTTTTGATGTTCCATGCTGCTGGTATCCAGTTGTTGTTTTGAAAATCTACTTGTTACAAATATATTTGTCTAGTTATTTAATATTTCATGCTTGGGTTAAATCCTTTGACGGGCTATGCTTAGAATATCCAGGTATTATTTGTGGACCTATAATTAGTTTCGTACAATTTTCTCGCCAACGCAATTTTATGGTGTATGCTTGAGACTAGGGCTTTTTGATGCACCATGTTTAGGGCGTCCCAGTGATATTTGCGACTTTAAATATTAATGAGTTATGTTTCACTTCAGTAATTAAATAGAAATAGTGGTGGATACTGAAAACCCTGGTTACCGACTCTCCCATTAGATTTATTTTTATTAGTTTAGTTTGTTTTCTTATTTTATTCGTAATTCTAAAAATTCCAAAAATATCATTCTTGATTAGTTGATTAGAGATATTGATTGCAGTATTTCCCCGCTCTCTGTGGGTTCGACCCGTATTTGCTGATGTCTACTAGTTAGACGTCATGCGATTGCGGTTATTTATAGAGGGTAATCTAAAATCCCATCAGGATCCAAGAGAGAAAGAAAGGGGATTGGAGTATCATCTTGAATGTTTGTATGAAAAGGGTACTTTGAAGGTTGCTTATGTTATGCTAAAAGGTGAAAGCAAATTTTATGTTACTCTGTAAAGAGTATAAGTCTATGCATTCAAATGGACAAGAGGGGTCAAGTAGCAGCACTAGTGTTTTTTCTGTAGCTGACAGTGCAGTTTCTGTGCAAGAGCAAAGTCTTCTATCTAGGATTAAATCAGGGAAGAAAAGGCATAAAAAAGAACACATCTGATGTTGAGACTACAACAGAGTTGGACATGTATTTGATGGATGTGATGGATTTGTCTGAGTCCGAAGGTGAGGAAGTTGATTCCAGTTTTGACATATTGGTTTGGTGGCAGAAAAATAGTAGCAGGTACAAGATACTCTCATATATGGCAAAGGATTAGCCATGCCTGCGACTTCAGTTGCCTCTGAATCAGCATTTAGCACCGGAAAGCGAGTGCTTAGTCCATGGAAAAGTTCCTTATCTACTAGGACGGTTGAGGCATTGCTCTGTACACAAAGTTGGTTATTAAAACCTATTGCTCTTGATCTTTTATATGATTATATACCAGATGACAACTCTAACATTGAGGAAGGTAATGTGATTTTTTTTTTGTTTTCTTTATTAATCATCAATTCAATATTTAACATAATATTCATTTCTTAATGGATGTTGCAAAGTTATTGGGTCATATGCCAGCGCCAGAATCTTTTGATCCTTGAAGTTCATTAGATTCATTTCATTGAAAGCTTTACTTTCTTGAATCTCATTATAAAACCCTTAAAACCTTTACATTCTAACTCTATGTTGGTTATTCTTCTTTTTTGTGTTTGTGTTTATTTGATGGAAGTTAATATTGTATACATTTCGTAATGAGATTGGAATGGTAGCAACACTTAAACTTTCTATCTCTTTTACTTCAACAATTTACATTTATATTTAAATTTTAGATGTAACAAAAAAAAAAGAAAAAAAACAGGGTACTGGGTATGTACCAGGGTACAAGGTACAAGACCGGAATCGGACCCAGGATACAGGGTATAGGTACAAAATTTGAGAACCGATCATGGAGAGGTACATGTATATGATTCCACCAAAAACCAAACCGAACCGACCTTTATGCATCCCTAATTAGAGTTTCTCAAAATGATTGATCTCCCTCATCGGTTGAACTGGTAATGCAGTGAAATCTCCACCTGATCCAAACAACATCAACGTTCGTTTTTTATTTTCATTAAGTTTCCTCGACAGTTCAATTGATTTTCTGTCCCCACCCACAACTCCACCCAGTTATCTTACTATCGCAGAGAAATAATGTTTCAGAAACAAAGCTTTAATGGTGGAAGAAAAAGAGAAATTGTTTTTTCAATTAAAGAAAACTAAGTAAAATTTCGTTTTCTTTTGATCGATGAGATTATTAAAGCTTTGAATTTGGTTTTGAAAATTTTGGAATCAAGTTTGAAATAAGCAACAAGAAGTTGATTACCTAGTAATTATAGTTGTTTGATTTAGTTTTCACATTTAGTCCTTCAAATTGAATACCAATTCAGGGATGAAATGTTTAATCTTACGACATTTAATTGGAATGGATACGTTGGTCCATATATTAAACAGATTTCCCAAACTTTTGAATGTTTGAAGTCTCTTCTTTTTCGGAAGATGATCATTACCGCAAAACAAAAAACATCACTACTGAAATGAACAAATATCTAGTAGTAGGGACAACACAACAAAACATCTGGCGAGATAGATCATTGATGTACTTACTAGATTTTGATCATGATTTTGTGAAAACTTTGATCACGGTTTGGATCGTGATAAAAACTTAAGGGTAAAAGGATATTTTGGATATTTAGATTGACACATTTTTGTTTTATCCACGTTACACCATTACTGAGTCACCTAACTGAGAATTAGATGGACCAGTTGATAATAGAAGGTTTTGCTAATTTAAATCTTTATAAGAAGTAATATGAACTAATAATTTTCAAAAGGAAGATAATACAAAACGACCAATATTAAAATTTATAAAACACCGCTATATTATATATATATATATATATATATATATATATATATATATATATATCCATTAAACAAATGGTTGTTGTATATGTATTATAGATGAGTATGAATGAAACCTCAATCTCTCGTCGGATGAAATGGCCTCCTTTACCCGTTTGTCATAGCTTGATTGATTGGAATCGGTTTGGGTGATGAAAACCCACACTAGGAGCAGCTATTTTTATACCAAGTACTTGAACTTTTTTCGGCGAAAGCCATCTACATGTGGGTGATGTTAACTATGATTGAGTCAAAATCATTTGTTAGTTATATCAGGTAGCCTCTTTTTCATCTCATCGAGAATTTATACATCTTCTACATGTTCAACTTGTCTCGTAAACAGCGCTGGACCTGAAGCAAAGTATCCGAAATACAACTTTGGCAACAAATATTTTAGCTATCAAAAGAAAAAAATGTTTATTTTCAATAAAAAAGTGAACAATAGTTTGGTGGTATAGTTCGTAATACTAATCTATTACAAGGGCAGGAAAAAAAAAATTCCGAGAGAGATTTGCGGCGTGATTGGTTTTTGAAAACCGTTCAGAACTTTTGAATTGTGATATGTTAACAAAACATGTTACGGAAGGAAATGAAGTTTTTACCCTTTCTTTATACATGGGACCCACCTTGGAAGTAATAAAGACTATAATTTCCACGTTTCCTTCTTATGCGTCTTTTAGTTGATTTTTATTTTTATTTTATTAACTACCGGATAACAAAAGGGGGAAAACACAAAAAGAGTAGGTGATTACTATTTTTTAAAAATAATACAAGGTAAATCATTCATTAAAAATTTTATTCATTTCTTTGTTAAAAGTAAAACTAAACTTAGGGCATAGATTAAATTATTAATAATAATTATAATTAATTTTTTGTTGTATATTAATTCTTTGGTGGGTTTCACCATTCTTACACCCCTCTTACACCACCACCTTATCATCTCCCCTTCCACCTCTTTACATCTTTCACTTCTTGGTAACCCCCACACTTAGTGTAATAATTTAGGTTTAATACCTTAGTTATGAGAATGCATTCCATTATTTCCTAATGTTAATGCTATCTTTATCATCCTCTCTTGTATTAGTCTATAAATTGAGGCTCATTCCTTTGTAATGTATACTAATATCTAGGAATGAGAAATTCTCTCTTCTTCTCTCTATATTTCTTTTGTGCAATAGTTCATCTTTTGATTTAGTTTATAACACGTTATCAGCACGCTAGCTCTCCTTAGCGGTAAGAAATTAAGATATAATTTTTATCTTGCAAAATAATTTATTTTTTTATTATTCTAAGCAAATAATCTGATTTATTTGTTTAACTATTCTAAGCATATTCATGAACATGTTAGTATATTTTTTTTTTTATTATTATTAAAAAAGATTGTTCCACCTGAAGTTGGAACTCAGTGTGACACAATATGGAAAAAAGAAGTTCACTCGGTTAATCGGTCGGTCCCTGAAGTGACCCGTAGCAAAGTGACATCATGTCTCTATCCGCGGTTCCTGAAGTAACATGACCCTGATGTTAAGACAATTTTATTTTACAAATAATGTGTCCACGTGTACACTGGCAATGAATATTTCGTCAAACCCGAAGATGACGAAATTGATATTTAAACTATGTTGGTATTGTATCTGTGTATGTTCTTTATTTATTTGATTTTTGTTTATTTTAATTATTGGTCTTGAAAAAAAAAAAGGATTCCAGAAGCAATCCATGGGATGTTATTAACTCCAGAAGTAGTCTAACATGCAAATTATAAATTTTTGTAGCAATCCAAATTATTGTGGGTTCCCGCAGTAATCCATAAATATAGACTCCAGAAGTGGTCTATGAATTTTTTTGGATTTCAGGTATCCATAAAGTTCTGGGTTCCCGAAGTAGCCCATAGTTACTAAATACTTTTGTTAATGGTTTTATTATTTTTCTCTCGTCAATCTATACTTTTGTTAATGGTTTTATTATCAAAACTCAAAATATATGTCATATTCTTTGCTACAAGAGCACAATTTTTACAGCATTAAACGTTTCCGACATATTGATTGATTAGTACCAATCAAGCGGAATTTCCCACTCAAATTTTGGTAGACGTACCAATACAAGAGCATATGACTATCGTTTATAATAAATGCTAATCAGGGTGCACACTGATAAAGCATACGCTGTCAAATTCTAATTACATATATGAGCATGGATGATTTAAAATTATTAATTGTAATATTATGATGAACAATCCGAAGAAAAAAAAAGTTTTTCAGATGACCTACTTGGATCCAAGGTCACTCACCCACAATATATTTTGCATGAATAATACTATATGTGATGAGACTTCCCGCCGTTAGAGGGAGGAAAGCAGTCGTTATAAGAACGTCATGAATTGGTCTCATCATAATTCTTGCACCAATTCGGTATAAGGTGGAGAAGTTATTCATTCATTATGATACGCTTGAAGCATTTTATTCTTACAAGAAGAATAATTAAAACTCATTTATTGTTGCACGTATTTTGGCATTAGTTTATGTCCCTGCAGGGCATGCCATGAGTTAACAATAATTGAGTCGTCTACAACTCATCTGAATTGTTGATGAAAAAAATAAAAAAAAATAATATATATTCCTTGATAGAGGAAGCCAATCACGCTGGATCAAAATAGTGCTCCTGGGGAGGCTATTGATAATGTTCTCAATGAGACTATTTAACTACGATATTTAATTACCGAACCATATTTATCTCCTAAAGAGGAATTCATTCCTAAGTGGACAAGTGGTGTCGATATTAAAGAATGATTTTTATACGCGTACATAATCGTAGTTATTGTCGAACATGTATTCAGAGTAGCGACAACCATACATGAATTATAGACAAAATCCTTTTTCGCAGAGAAACTGCCGTGAAGTATCGACAATATGTATGGTTGACTAATATGGGTGAAAGGCATCCATATTTGGTTATCCTCTCACTAATAAACATTTTTGGACATAAATAAAAATTGTGAACCCGGAAGGTTACAAGTTTGATGCTTAATTAGTTTGCATGAAAGTGAGACGAGAGGAACAAGGACGCTAATTGCACAGCGCCACTCGTGGCATCTAGTTTCTACAGACACTTAAGATCTGTGAAATTACATCATCTACTCTTAAATGATTTGAAAATACCCAATACTTTGGTAAGTATTGTGTACCCCGTTGATAGATGAATTTTAAGGGAAACTATTATTTGCCAGTTTTACATGTCACAGTCTGACATAATTGTTTGTTATCGAAGATAACGTTCGTGTAAACTTCTAAAAGATTATCACAGGTTATACTTCCTTATTGAAAGAATTCAAGATAAAAGATCTTGGAATCATGTATCAAACTTATTAAGCATTATTATGGTCCATGATTTTATCAACTTTAGAAAGTTTTGACAAGTTTACATGGATAAGTACGTAACCTCCTAATAAAACTTGTGTAATAGCAATCTACTTTCATCTCGGTAACGGGTATGTAACATTCTCTCTGGTTCGTATTACGTACTAATTACAAGTTGTTTTTGTGCTTGATTTTATGTATAACTTTATATGTTATACTTGAAATTGTTCGATAGTGAATTTGATTAGCACTAATATGGAGGAATTGTGTATATTGGTTTTTGTAGTACCTCTAACATTTGATCTTTGCTTTGACGGTTTATCCAAAGTCTCGTAAGTAATGAACTACAGATAATCAGTTTCCATTTTCCAAATTGTTAGACGATACAACATCCTTTTTGCAGCAACAACGATGATCATCTATTATTGTTTGAAAGGAATTTACGAAGAATAAAAGATATATCAGATCCTACAAATCAACCATTGGGAATTTGACAAAGACAATTCAACTTGAGATTTGAAATTAAGTTATGGAAACATAAAGGTCTCCATTACCAACAAATTATTTTTTTGAGCTGAAGATGGTTGCTGATTAGCTACTTGTGGTAAATCAACTGAGATATCTTCTTTCTGCTGGAGGATATATTGGACTTTACGAGTTGTACTCTTTTTCCTTAGTCAAGGTTTTTGTCCAACTGGTTTTTCCTTCTCAAGGTTTTAACGAGGCAATATATATATATATATATATATATATATATATATGTCCAACTCCTTTTCTTAATCTATCTACAGTTCTACTCTTTTTCCTTAGTCAAGGTTTTTTCTTTCTGGGTTTTCCCGACAAGGTTTTGATGAGGCAACGAACTTGAAGAAAATTTGCTTAAAGAGATATTCGAAGACATTATTGAAGACAAACTTATATCTTGTTTTGAACAAAGACGGTCAGTGATTCTACTTGAAGATCAACATTATGTAATCAGTCTTTCTATACTTCTTTGGGTGCACATCATCAGGGGGGAGAACATCAGTATTGTGTGATCGAAATTTATGCGTGTTGTACTCTTTTTCCTTCGCTTGGTTTTGTCCCAATGGGTTTTCCTAGCAGGGTTTTAATGAGGCAATATTTGACGCGTCTAACACCATGATATGATTTGTACTCTTTTTCCTTCGTCTAGGTTTATCACTTTTGGGTTTTCCTGGCAAGTTTTAACGAGGCAATATCATAATAGAATGGTGTCATCCAAGGGGGAATGTTGTAAATTAATTCTTTGGTGGATTCCACCACTCTTACACCCCTCTTACACCACCACCTTATCATCTTCCCTTCCACCTCTTTACATCTTTCACTTCTTGGTAACCCCCACATTTAGTGTAATAACTTAGGTTTAATACCTTAGTTATGAGAATGCATTCCATTACTTCCTAATGTTAATGCTATCTTTATCATCTTCTCTAGTATTAGCCTATAAATTGAGGCTCATTCCTTTGTGATGTATACTAATATCTAGGAATGAGAAATTATCTCTTCTTCTCTCTATATTTCTTTTGTGCAATAGTTCATCTTTTGATTTAGTTTATAACAATTTTCATGAAATAAATTATTTATATATTATTATGATTAGATTTTAGTATTAATTATATGTAATGATTTATAGGTATATCTCCGGGTCTTAAAAAAAAATAATCGTCGAAATCTTAAAATAGAAAAAGAAAGAGAAAAATAGTAAATCAGTAAAATCACTCATTGGATCTTTTAAATAGATATTTAATTAAATCTGGTGAGCTAGTAATTAAGATTTGGATGATAATTATGTTAGTGAAGTTAACGTTGAAGTGCATATTAAAAATGATTTAACAACATATATTTATATATATATAACCTTGTATTGGGGCATCAATTTGTGCATTAACTTTGGGGTATCAAAGTATCAACATATCAGGATTGGCTATGCTCGTAAACATGTTCAAGGTGTTTTAAGAACGTCTTTAGACCTTGACGAATAAGTTTTTTATGGCCACGCATTAGAACAAATCTTCGAGGGCTATTTTTAGAGCTTCTATTTATATGTTGAGATTGCTCAAGGCAAATTGTTAGATGTATACGTGTTTCTCTGCTTCGATACCGACTGAAAGATCTTTGGGTATTCTTCTTCTATCAGGGACACAACCACAAAAACCTTTTTTTTTTTTAAAAACTATAGAAATCTCTACGATATAACAAGAATATTTATCATTGAAGAATGTAATGCTGAAATATAAAGTAAAAGCAAAGGTGATGTTAAAGAGAAAACCAAACCTACTGACCAGTAGTAAATCATTGGACCTAGTCCAGAATAAATATAAAGTATGATAAAGATATTACATTGAATTAATTACCATCTGTCTTGTATAATCTAACCGCCTCTTAATCCAATTTGTCGTCTTAATGATACTCATGCGTTTATAAACTCTTTGAGCCACACATATGAATTGCATTATACCCATCCGTCGATACTTAGACGTTGCTGCCCAATCCGTCAAGAAGACTTTATAACCCAACATGCATACAAGCAATAAACACCCACCATCAAATAACTCTTACAGGATTTCAAGAAATTCTGCCCTACATGAGGCTTTGCCAATGCTTTTAAGCTTTGAAGCAATTTCATCCTTGTTAGAAAATCGGCAATTCTCAAGTTACTAAAGTAATTCTTGAAACAACTTATACTCTTAAGATTTTTACCAACTCAATGACTTACCTAAAGAAAATCTTTTTAGATTTTCAGTAGAGTTATTAATAGTCTCCATAAGGAATGCAACTCCAGGGCCATCACTTTCTTACACGGTTCTTACCAGAATTATAACTCACAGGTTATCAAAGTAATTCTTAAAGTATGTCGTTGAACTATGTTTTAGCTTCAAGAACCAACCTAGAGGATTGCAACAAAAACCATCGGTAACAGGTCTATAGGTTTTGGCATTAACTTCTCTAACATTGGAGAGCATACGGTACTTACCTAGTACTTATGTAACAAACCGGAAATTTGCACCTCTACCAGGTAGGGATCCGATCCACCTGGCAAGCACAAAGTTCCAATCGCGTAACTCAGATGGGAAAAAATTACGATTTTTTTTAATAAATCAAGCGACAGAATAAAAAATAATTATCAACTTTAATGTGGTGATATAAAAGAAAGGCATGTTTGAGCATAAAGTTTATAAGAAAATAACTTAATTCATAACTTGTTCCAAAGAGAACCCAGAAGAAGATTATATGAGACAAACAAGACATGAATCAACTAAAATACCTCAATAATACTTTCATTTATAAAATACAAGTTTTGTAAACTAACATTCATTTACAAAGGAATTTAAGTACTTAACAGCGGGAACTTTAAGCAAAATGAACAAAAACAATGTCTCCGAAACACCCAAAATCCACCTATTAAATATTTTGTGACATATATATAAGGTCAAAAAAGTAAATACCAACTTTGCATCTTTAGCTTCGCTACCGCAAGCTTTTCGTAGCTTTCTGCTCCAAGTTAAATCCTTAATCCATGGGAAAACAAAACAAAAGGGATGAGCCACGTCCCAATAAGGGATATAAAAAAAATATAATGCAAAAAAATTTATAATCCAAGTTCCATGAAATTCATAAATAAATGTAAAACATTCATTCTATAGATTTGTAAGTTGCCATTTATTTTTATCTAGATAAAATTAGTATACTTTTCATATCACCATCGCCAATGTCACGATAGTTAAATACTCGACACTGTTACCACACAAACGGTCTTTCGTGTAGCTACTATAGGGGGGGCCAACTAAGGGTTAACAAATCTAAAGTAAAATCCACCAGTCAAGAAAACATCTATAAACTAATTTACAAAAACCTCGAAAATCCATAAATAAAAATCTACACAAATACATATATTGGAAGCAGTCGCAAGATGCATAAAATCGATTTATCATACATTTACCAAAAGATCAAAATGTAAAATCATACTTGTTTATAAATCTACAAACTTAATCCTTAATTGCATGATACTAAGATTATAAGAGAATATTAAAATTAAGTAAAAACGAAAAAGGAGTGTAACTTATCAAACCATAAAGCATCAACTGCAAGATAGAATATAAAACATGAGATGGGTATTCAAGAAACTCACAATTTTGAGAGTCTTCAATAAAAAATTCATACAAAATTCATTAGGCGATGTAATTCGACAATCAAGTCTCGTTGCTTCTTTTATATAAAAATGATAAGTAAAATTAATTAGGTACGTAGATATGTCGAAAATTCTCAATAAAATAGGGTAAGAATCACATTTTTCAAAAAATTTCAGTTCGGGAGTCTTCAATCTTCGTACAAAATTCAATAAGTGTTGGAATTCGACAAACTTAGTCAAGTTGGAAGGCTGAGAAAGCCCTCTTTCAAAATGAAAATAAAAATAAATGATATACATAGGTGTGTCGAAAAGTCTCAATGAAACATGACTGGAATCACGGTTTCAGAAAATTTCAGTTTCGAGAGATCTTCAATAAAAAATTCGTATAAAATTCATTCAACGATGGAATTTGAAAAACTTGGTCTCATTGGAAAGCTAAGAGAGAAATATTTGACATAGAAAAGAAAAGAAAAGAAAAACTAAAGAATTCATAAATTGTACAAAAGGTTTACCCAAATACAAGACAAGAACATGTTTCTGATTTCCCTGAAATCGTCGAAATTGGAATTTACGAGGAAATAAAGCACAACTCCGAGGAGTTCAAGTCACATATGTCTTATAATTTTAAGAACTAGAGTGTAAACACAAATTCATAGGCAACCTTGAAAGTTTCCAAAGAACCCTAGATATTCAATTGATGAAGAACTTTATCGCAAAACGTCACAAAGTCATCATATAATCCATTATTAGTGTATAAAAAAACAAAGGATTGACAAACAACCATGAATCATAACTTCAAGATATTTTCAAAACTAAAATCAAAATAGTCCAGTGAGAAATTCCTCATATCCTATCATTAATAACAACACCGACAACTGAGATATCGAGCACCATGTTTCGAAAGACCAACAAAGATTTCTGAAATATTACATCAAAAGTAATCCAAACTTAACCACAACTGAAATTGATTTGTGTAAAAACGAAAATAGAAGAAAACCTTACCTTGACTTAATCTTTCAATCCAACTAACAATTTAATAAATAGTTTTATTAAATTCGTCGCATAATTTTATAAATGAGTTTTTCTAGTGACAGGTATACCTATAGGTGTCAAGAAAGCAACTCTAGTCTTAGTCAACTCCATGGAAATACTAATTAGAATTTTTCCTTGTTATATATTATAACTAAATGAGTTAAATAATATCATACTTGGGACTCAAGGCACTCACCTAGCATTTTATATGCAAGGCACAACAATACTAGTATTCATGCAACCACATTGCATAATCCCGTGCGCCACGCGAACGGGTTGGGCTCAAGCCCAAAAACCAAACAAAATATTTGTGATATTACACCATTACCCCTTAAAACAATTTCGTTCTGAAATTCTAAACAATCTAAGATCTAAGAAGATTACCTCCAAACGGTACTACTCTGGCATTTCGAATTCCCTTTCCCAAGTTGCCTCTTCCAAGCTACGATGTTGCGGTAACATCATCACCATCTTGAAGGGTGAATTTCCAAAGGATTTGTTCTATTATGACAACAATCCGCAATCAAATCTCTACATAAGTCACTTACGATTCAATTGAAAGCCTTATCACTTGAATACCTGAGAACGGTCAACGTTGTATTACCGAAACGTGGATACATGAAACACATTGTGTGCGCCCTACGACTGTGTCGCTAATGCTAGTATAAAACGAATTATTAAATTTGGTGAATTTTTTTAAAATGTCTCACGTAGCTTACAACTACTTTACTCTTCTTATGAAATAGTGTGGTGCCCCGCCTTGGATTTCAAGGAAAACGTTTTGCCAACTCGGAAAACTTTGAAATTTTCTTCTTCAAGTTTGCATAGCTCCTTTCGTACAGTCTTTGATGATCCTTATCTTTTTCCTCATCTCCGGAATTTATTCTCGACTCATAACGCTTCTCTCATTAATTTTCGCGCTAGACAATGAAGTACTACATGATCTACAATGTAAATCTTCATATACGCTAAACCAATATTAAAATATTATATCGATGCTAATTTGGTGAATGTTGTCGTATTCAATCTTGACGAATGTTAATTTCTCATTCAACTAAAACTATTAAGATCAAGTTATAATATTGTAAACAAGTTGCAACATAATGGGGGAGTTCGATTCAAGACAAGGGAATTTAAGGTTGTTAATTATACGCAAACTAATATGCAGGGTAGTTTGTTCTTAAACCAAACATTTAAGTGACACAAGGATAAAATCACATTCAAGATAAAAGAGATAATTTATATGCTTATCTTGTAAAAGGGACTCATACTGAATCTAAGTGTTCAACATGTATTACTCAAGTGGCAAGCTAAATCCAAGAGTAAACGAGAGGTTATATTAAGAAAACTCAGAACATAAAGCTAACGCATGTTTGATCTTGGATAAATCCAAGTCATGTTCATAAATATTACTCAAATACTGAATGCAGCTGTATAAACATAGAAGCATATGAAAGTCTAAATAACATCACAAAACAATTTATAAGAGTATGACACTTCGGTGACAAGTTGAAAAATCAACAGGTAACCAATTCCTTAGCATATGTAAAGACTGAAAATCTTGTTTTTCTTAAGACAAATGATACAAACCAACACTTAATACAATAGCCCAAGGAAAATTATGATCATGTATTTACGACAAATTTACTCTTACTTGTCAAAAAAGGTCAAAGAAGAAAATACTCAGCCAAACATTTAACTACTCAAATATAAAAAAACATGGAAGATGCTGATCCATTATGAGTCAGTAAAACAAGAAAATATTGAACCTTTTTTCTCCAAAGAGTGGAAGTAATTAAACATCCACGTTGATAGGTGCTTAATCTACATGCTTTTAATGTCAATTCCATTCTTTTAACGCACCTCCTTCCCTACAATAATTTCGTAATTCACATTTACGACCATTCACTCACACTCGATTCAAGTTCCGATTCAAAGAGTAGCGAGTTCTTCTCCATGGAATCTTCTATCTACTTTGTCTTGAACTGCAACCACCACCTTCATATGAATTCGTTTATTGCTTCAACATCATAGCCAGATCGAAACCAATCTTCACCAGAGCCACCGACATCTTTCCTTATCTTTTTATTTCCTCGACTCAACAACTCAGATCCATTTTCTTGCTAAAACCCCTTCTCAAACAATCCACCGGAACCCATCTATTATTTTCGAAAATGAATCTTTTGAATTCAAACCCCATCACAGATTCAATCACCTTCTTCTTTTCTTGGTTGAATCTGCAGCAACAACACCTACTCGATTAAACCGTGAGACAACAGCTAGAGTGGTGCCAACTGGAAATCAAACTACAAGGTAAGATTTTTTCATAATTCTGATGTCACCCTCATGATTGATAGAAATTAGCACTCATGAGATCAAAAAGTAGTGCTGAAATGGTGTGAGGTTGGGTAGCTCATCATTCTACCCGGAGTTTGCGCAGATGAACACTCTAAACAGACAATTCAGATAGGTAGAAAGAATTGAAGGTTTGGTGCCTCACTCAGAGTATTGAATGATCAACTTATCTAAGACTAGATAGGTACAAAGAATTGAAGGTTTCTGCACCTAGCTCGCCACCGGCGGTTTAAGTCCCTTTTTGTCAGCTCTAGCCTCTCAACAACTAAGAAACCCGAATATAGTTCTTTAATACTTCTAAATTCAGTTATTTCGGTAAGAAATCCGTATGTAGACTTAGATAGAAGTATACTAAGTGACTCTAATATATCTAAAAGTTGGAGGTTTCATGCAAATATTTACAAAAAATTTGAAAATTTTCTACCTAAAAAGTGAATACCTAAGAATTCTATATGCTTAACATCTCTCCCACACTTAAACTTTACATTGTCCTCAATGCAAATTGACTCCTCCAATGTAAAACAAGTTGGGAAATCCTACAATGATATGAAGATTCACAAAATACAAGAAAAAGTTAAAGAAATACTAAACCAATGGGTTGCCTCCCATGCAACGCTTGGTTTAAAGTCGTCAGCCCGACTCTCTGGTCGCCCGTACACCAATAATCTGAAATTTTTGGATCCGTCCAGAAAAAATCTGCATTGCTAACAATAGCTTCACAAGAATATTAGCATAATGTGGGAAAAATGAAACTACCCGCACGCTTAGTCCATTCTACACTCGGGAGTGTATACTGAACATAAGTGGAAGGAACTTCTATGTGTTCCTTTTGGAAAACCTGCATGGTATTAGACTCAATCACATATGGTGGATACTTATATGCAAAGAATTCGGATAAAACTTTTGAAGCAGTCAATTCCAGCCCCAAATTATGTATCTTCTTAAAAGATGGATTAAAAACTTTTTGGGAAACTATTTATAGTTTTAGAGGATCATCATTAGATAAAGATTCAGGTATCGGGTTAGACAAACCTTGCAAAACCTCTTATATTACCGAATCCTCGGTACTGCTAAAAAATTCCATTCTCATATCACAAGTATCATCATTCTCATTCAAACACTTGACAAGCCATTCTTTACCAGTTTCTTGTATAGCCCGCAAGTCTTCATCATCAGAATCGAAATCTTCTCCAAGCAATTCATCGTAGCACTTATGCTCTTCTTCACAAGTCGACTTCTCATTCAAAGTGTCCACTATTTCTGAATTCGGGGTTGATATAGTTTTTAATAGTGGTAAAATAGGTTCGATTCTCGGACTTGTGAAGATTTAATTTCTAGACCTAATTTTCAATAACATAAAATAAAGAGAATTAAAATAATTTGATTTTAAAATGGATGAAGAAAAACTAAGACTTAAGATTCCACCATTCACCAATACTTCAGTGATAACATCTAACAATTCTTATTTTCAATTTAATATAAATATGCCAAAGATAGGTTTTTAAAAGAATAATTGTTAATCAAGAGCATAAGACATCAAGAGTTCGAAAACCAAGTATGACCCATCAGAAGAAAACACAATTATTTGAGAAAAACCATTTTTTTCAATTTTAATTCAAGCAATTAATAATAAAAGAATTGTAGAATAAATATAATTAAAATAGAAGTTACCACAATTATTGGATGAACGGCTTCCTCCGTCGCCCCAGTGATGGTAATTAGCTCATTGTAATGGAAACGCACTCAAAATAGGTTTTCATTGCTCAAAAAGTGCTTACAATGGTGAAAGAGAAGTAACACATGAGTTTTGATACGCTTATAAACGTTACAGAGAAGTGTAGTATGAGTTACAGAAGAAAGAAAAGAGAACAAGAAAGAAAGACAGACTTGAAGTGCTTCAGAAGCTTAATACACGACTGTATCAGCGACAGTAATAACTACAGTTTCTTCCCGCCTTATGTTCTTCTTCTTCTCTCTCACAGCAGCAGAACTCGTTTCTTCCTGAATTTTTTTTCGGTGATCTGTGCTGCCTTCAGATAGCGATTTCTTCACTTCTCTTCGGTATATATAGGGTAAGCAAACCCTAGAGAGTCTTCTAAGTCGATTAAAATTCTTAAAACGCGTCCAACTCAATCTCAAATTCTTTGTTATCCGAAACTTACCCGGACTCCATTTTTCCGGCCAAATTCACTTCCGTGTCCAATTCTTTCGGCTAATTCACGTTTTTGACGTGTGTTGTTGATATTCTAGCTATCTAATTCACTTTGGGTGAATTAGATTCACCCCAAATCACTAAAATTACATACACATAAGTGAACAGAAGCTTCTCCCGATGATTTCTCTTCTTCCTTCCATTTTCAAGTATTTGAAATTAAAGGGGGGGGGGGTACCCCCACTCCAAATTGTGGGTGCCTTAATCACTTTTGATGGGTGCCTTTAACACTTTTCGAGCCGATTTTTTCGCAAATGTTTATTTCTCAAGAATACCTACAAAAACACAAAAAACTATAAAAAGTACAAAATCGAACACTAGTAAAATAGGTAATCAAGCGCAATTTAGACACAAAAATGTGTCTATCAGGGGTGGTATGCACAAAAAAGTCATAATCATCATCGCTCTCATGCACAACATAAGTTTTACCATCAATAACTCTAGTGTTTTTAGACTCAGCTTCTTCCTTTTGAATAGGAGAATAATCATTATGATCATGAGTTATGCTATTAGTACCAAAATTATCGATATTCAAAGATTGCTCATCGTCGGAATCGTCATCAGAGTTTTCGTCAACCTCATAATCTTCAATATCCCAACAATGTTGGAGTTTCATTTGTATGACCCTGTTAATTTATTGAAGAGTCTCTTTTGATGATCCAACTTCTTCCAGTTGGTCGTGTATTTTAGAGAGTTTTCTGATGTTAATACGTTTCCCACTATTACTCACGATAGAATTTTCAGACCATATTTCTTCTTTTGGAATGGGTGAAGAAAGAACATGATAAAGAGGAGTAGGTCTTAATTCAGTATCATAAGTTTTGAGTTCCAAACTCTCTGACATCTGCACATTACTAGAAAACAACTGATTAGAAGTATAACTATCCTCCCATCCTCGTGATTGTTCACTTACATACCCGATGTAAGGTTGTTGGTATGTATGAGAATTATCACAAGGTTTTGTAGGATGATTGTAGCCAAAATATTGGTTTTGATCATATCCCATATATGGTGGGAAGTTATAAGAATGGGATTCAAACTGATCACCATAGAATGTTTGTTCTTTGAAACCGTATATGTTATTTCCAAAAGGATTCATCTCGATAAAGCCTAAAAAAAATAAATATTATGCGCACAACTCCTTTAGAGAACTCACCTTTTGTCTAGACAAGTGAAGAATACTACTAACCGTTTGTGAGCACACAAAAAGAATGATTGATTGTACCTGAAAATAAGATTCTAAGCAAACAAATTAGTAAAAGAAACTAGAATGAAAACTAAATGCAAAATCAGAAAATTAAATAACAACTAGAACTACCGACTTCTCTTCGGCAGCGACGCCAATTTGATGAGGTATCAAACTCGTCAAAAATATATTCCTTACTTTCTTACACTAACTAGTAGAATAATGATAAACAAGTTCGTTCGTAAGGGAGAGTTGAGTCAAAGTTGTCGATTCAAGTTTCTGAAACTAAACTAATGCAAAGATATGAAAAAAATAAAAGAATGCGATATGAGGATGAGAATGATTAAGGAGTCTTTCTCCACTAGTGAACATGTATACAAGTGAAATCTTCTTCAAAGTACGTTTACTAAAAACCCTAGACAAGTTATGAGTTCAACAAGTCCATTAAACTCCAAGGCCACTTCGTAGAATAAGTTTCTACTTGTTTCTAGCCAATCAAGCCACTTTGAATAAGCTCCCTAGTGTAACTTTATTGACCGGTATGTTCTATGAGTCGGGTTGATCCTAACCACATGTTCGTAAGTTCGACATGTTAACTTAGGGTTATCTTTCGCACATCAAAATCCACAACATCCCATTACAATGTTGATGCTTTGCTACTTGTGATTAAATAACCATAACAATTACGGATCACGGCTCAAGAATCAAGCTTTAGAATTGTAAACGAGTTATTCAATTATACAATTGAAAACTCGCCAACAATCCATGGTCATAAGCAAAGTAAAAGATAAACAATAACACAATATTAAAAAGAAAAATTAACTTGAATAAATCATATCACACAGTTTCGAGTATCGCTAATCAAATAATAATTAGCTAAACATAATAGAGTTCACAAAATTGAATAGAAGAAATAATTGTAAATCCTAGGTGTGAGAAATCTTCCTGCACAAACCTACAAAAAAAAGTAGAAAAGGTGGGAAGAGAACTAGGTAAAAACCTAGATATCCCTCTCTTGTTGAAGTTGCTCCCCTTTTATAGACTTTCTCTTGTAGAAACCTCCTTATATTAGTACTCTCCTTCCAATCAAACCTTAAGTCTTCAATTTCCAAAAATAGATCAAGCCCTAACAAATTCCTAGCTAAAATCAGAATTATTACGAAGCCCATGAACTCTTACGGCCCAAAACAGATCCATAGTCCATATTATAAACCCACAAATCTATCATGTCTGTCAGTTTCACAAAACTGACAGGCTATTTCCATTTCACGGCCATCTTTTCTTGGGCAGTTTATCGAGCACTGTATGTGCATCTCGCTGGTGGTTATGGCTCGTTGGTAATTACAATCATCCAAACGCACCTCCTTCCCTGCAATAATCCCGTAATTCACATTTACGACCATTCACTAACACTCGATTCAAGTTCCGATTCAAAGAGTAGCGAGTTCTTCTCCATGGAATCTTCTATCTACTTTGTCTTGAACTGCAACCACCACCTTCATCTGAGTTCGTTTATTGCTTCAACAGCACAGCCAGACCGAAACCCATCTTCACCAGAGCCACCGACATCTTTCCTTATCTCTTTATTTCCTCGACTCAACAACTCAGATCCACTTTCTTGCTAAAACCCCTTCTCAAACAATCCACCAGAACCCATCTATTATTTTCGAAAATGAATCTTTTGAATTCAAATCCCATCACAGATTTAATCACCTTCTTCTTTTTGTCTTCTTTCTTGGTTGAATCTGCAGCAACAGCACCTACACGATTGAACCGTGAAACAGCAGCTATCATCACCCATTCTTGCCATTCTCTGTTCAATTCATACACAATCAAACACACCAACTCATTCTCAAGTCACCATACTGCTTTCAATACGAATTCAGTTCAAATCCCTGTAAATCAATCCACCAATTCAGTAATAGCAGCAACCAATCAGTTTCTCGAGCCTCTCCAGACTCTTCCTCAGTTCTCCTCCCAACTTGCTTCTCGGATGAAACCATGAACCCATCTCCAATTTCTCCGTTTTAAACTCAAGTCACAAATCAAAACCCCACTTCAACGGCAGAAGACTCACCTTCTCATCTCTGTACCCAATCTTTCTCACAGCCAGCGAACCATCACCATCCTAACCAACTGAACCACAATGGGAATAGATTGACGAATTTCTTCGTCAAGAGATTCAGAACCACCTCGGGTTCGAAATTGTAGCTTGTCTCTGCTGTCTTCTCTATTCACTGAATCCCTGTTACTCTTTCTTGTTCTCAACCTCAAATTCACAGCATCAACTTCACTCTTCTTTGCAACATCAATTTCTCGTTTATCCGGCCATAACCCATCTATTTCTTTCATCTCTACTGCTTCATTCACCTGCGTTTACTGCCGGCGAAAACCTGGAGCAACAAAATTCGACAAACGAAGGGAAAAGAAAGAGAGGAACTGAATTCCTCGACCTAACTTTAGGTTTATATTTTTGGCTGGATTTAGGCGCCCACCTGTTCACTGGATAGGGGCTGCCCTCTACTTAACTCATTAATTAATAATTCCATATATAATGTGGTTGCCGTGAACAAAACGTGAGATGCCAAAATCTTCAATAAAGCCTTATTCATCTGGATTGACCCTTAGCACATGGCCGGCTGTAAGTAACACTTTCCTATGAAATGACGATTTTATCCTTTTTTTGACAATTCTTCTTCTTTTACTCTAAATGACTCCAAAACACCTACAAAATAGAAAACAAACGTAATACACATAGTTTACAAGACAAATAACAAAGAAAGCGTAAACAATATATATTAATTAAGGTGTTTTAGACACCTATCAATGCTTTATGGCTAATATTAAGAAGAGAGAGTAGATGTTGATTCTAATCGATTGAGGAGCATGATCAGCGATGGAAGATGAAATCCTGAACCAATATTTTCTCACAGTGATCTCAATCTTCATTTATTTTGGTGTTACTTTGTTAGTTCCGTTTATTTTAATTTAACCGGGGGCGCCCCCCCCCCGGTTATGAAAGAAGTTGAAAACAAATAAAAACTACACAACTTCTCATGGGAACGCGCTATATTACTTTTTAGTATTAGTAGTAAACATCTAAAGTAATTTGTTGCACTTACGACACGCATCACACATCTCACATACTACAATTCAAATTGATTAAAAAAAAGGATATGCAAGAGGTCATGTCAGTCCTTGCCCAAAATAATTAAACACGTGTGGAAACCGCATAAACCCACCGGAAAGGAGTCTGCAGTAGAGTCGGGGTTTCATCGGATTTCATTTTGTGGTAGGGTAGTCGAGGTTGAAGTGTGTGCAAGAGGTGCTCATTCGTTCGAAAAAGTTTAGTCGTATGTATATAATTTTTTAATAGTTCGATATCAAGAATTATCTTCTTAGATAGATGTTTTGAAGTCGCCACCTGGCTAAGAGAAGTTAAGATCATTTTTTAACTAGTTTGAGTTCTTTCGGGAAAACAAGATCCAGTTAAGACTTACATATTCATGGTCTTCTATCAGAGAGTCTGGGTAAGGAGATTCTAGTACGAGATCCGAAGGTGTTAGCCATCAACTGCCCAGTCATACGATTGGCCTCTACTTCATGATTAAATGGGAAAATGGTTATTATTTATCTTATCAAAATGTATTTATGCATGCTTGTGATTATTGACTCGAAATATACGACTGACAGATCAATGATATTTTCATGTTTAGAAGAATATAATATCAAAATATTACTTGAAAGTTATACCAAAGCTTCGGCTATGAATCTGGGAATTACGAGTTAACAATTAACTCTAAATATTTCAGAAGTCTAGGGAATGTCGATCAATTCCTAATATATTAAAAATACTAAGAGTCTAGTTCAACTCTAGGTTTAACGTGATGATAAAGAATTAAGAGCAATCCTAAATATAGTTTGGGATCACCTAAAGTCGATGATAGACTCAACCCTTAATATTCAGAGCGATTCTACAGTAACAAAGAATTATGGATAATCCTAAGTATGAAAGGTGTCACCAAATAGTCTCGTGTGACTATGTATTCAATATTAGAGTTTTGGGAAACTCTGGGGATAGTATCAAAAAATTTAAGGGCAATTCCAAGTATGAAAAGTAACACCTAATAGTCTCGTATGATTATAGGTTCAATGTTAGAGTTTAGGGCCACTCTGGGGATAGTAGCAAAGAATTTAAGGGCAATCCTAGACATAAAAGGGTATCACCTAATAGTCTCGTGTGACTATGGGTTCAACATTTAGAGTTTAGGGAAACTCTAGAGATGTAATTGACTTGTATAAAGAGTTTAGGGCTATTCCAAATGTCTTTATTTGAGGCTAAACATTTGGAGTTAATTCCGAGTTTTGAATTTGAATGAAATTTTGAGAGAAACACCGATAACTTGTAACTTAGCCCATTGCTGATGGAATAAGAGATTATCACCGTAATTCATGTTTATCAAAAACTTTAAATAATTCCAAGCCATATTTTTCTACTTATGTATATGACTTTAGCATGAGAGGGGACTATATACTCACCTTTAGGTTAACCCACATGATTTAATAAATTATTAATCTATAATTTACATGTAGGATCATAATCTGAGAGGGGAAACCACTTTATGCTCATATTTAGATTTTTCCACCATGCAAATTAATTATATATTATTTTATAAAATAAATTATTATCAAATAAATGGACAATAGATTTATATGTGCGATCATAATGTGAGAGTGGAAACCGCTCTATGCTCACATTTTGATTTTTCCACATAAATTAAATTTGACTAATATACCTTGAATGCCGATATTTGATATAGAAGGGGTTCTATATTATTTTCCTTGTTTTTGGTAAGTATGCTAAAAGTAGTTAAAGTATCAGCGATCTAATGCTAATCTCTTAAAAACTTAAAGACAATGCTTGATTGATTGTTTCTAATTTTTTGGTTTTTTCTCAAATTAAGCTACGAACTACTTAGAACAATGATAGCTAAAATTTTAATGAAAGATATAATACTCTTTGATTGAAAAGGAAAAAAATACATGAGTATTTATTTGAGTAGGATTCTTAGTTGTGAAGATTTGAAACTTATAAGAAGAAGGATTTTTTATTTTGAAATAAATAATAACTCTTTTTGATTGGTGTGTCTTGTTGTTCTCCAAATGTGGTAAGGCATGCCTTATATAGTGATTGAAAAGGGATGTAGGTGTAAAAGAGGTATGGAGAAAATATTAAAAAAGAAATTTGGGGGGACAATGATATATTGTGATTGATATTTTTTTTTAGGTGTAAAGGGATTCTGGGTAAGCATGTGGGTGATATTCTTGGTGGGAAGAATTTTTCTTTTCTTCTTTGTTTTATTTTAGTAGAAAATGTGGTTTTTAATGGGATATGAGAAGGTTAATTTTTGCTTTTCTGGGTAATCGGTGTTGAATGGGGCATGTGATGGGTCAATAAAATTAAGCGGAAAGAGAAAATAATAGGTAAAAATAGAAAAGCTTTGAAAATAAATTTGTATATATATATATATATATATATATATATATATATATATATATTTTTCTGTTGCATTTGCTTTACCTTTTTTTTTCCTCTTTTTTTAGTGGTGACTTAAAATGTAGAAAATATTTTCTACTTTAGGTAATAGGATAAAAATAGAATTTTTATAGGCTTTTAGGAAAATGGCTTTTAATCATGGATAGTGTTTTGTGGGCTTAACTTAGGGTGTATGGATATTCCTAATGGTTCTATAAAAAATTTCTCTTATATCAACGTAAGATTAATATTTTTTTTGGAGGAGTGAAACTAGAGTATCAACAACACGTGTTACACGTAATTAGGTGAAGGGTTTAAGTAATAGATCATATTGACATAAAACCTGAAAGTCTCGTTGTTCAACTTGTTGTTACCTTCTTCAAAAATTAAAATGCAGGTTAAAGAAAATGAGCTCGGAATATTGTTGACACGATCGAACACAACTTTTAAAAAGGGTATTGAATATACCAATTGCAAGAAACATGAGACTTAAAACAGTCATAAAGAGTGGGTCTCAGTAGGCTAATGCGAAACTATAAGTAGAGAAGTAAGGGTAGGTCCATGTTTAAAAACATCTTTGACCTTGTCAATATTGGTACATATTTTCATTTTATTTCATAGAAAAGAACTTTAATAAACAAAACAGAATTACAATATCATTATACTGAAAAGGCAGTTGGACTAGAACTGTTTAAATGAGTGATTGGTTAAACAAAATCCTTGGGTTTAAGTGAAAACAAAACCTCTATTTTTCTTTTCCATCTAACCCTTTGTATACGAACTACAACACTCGCAAAAGTATTATTAATCTATTGAAAATAAAATAAATGATTCATGCAAAAGCAATATACATAGTACGTTATTATTTTGAAACCAAGGTCATTCAGTTATCAGTTGAAAAAAATTAGAAACACGGGTTATAAATCCATGCGTCCAGATATTTATGGGGAAATCAAGAATAATTTAGGAAAATAGGATGAACAGGTGATAATTCGTCTAATCTTTAAACATTTGTACTGTTGAAGTACTTTTTTTAGATTTGAGATATCAATCTGTACAATCCTGGCCTAAACAATGGCCGTTCCAATCTTACTTCAGTCATAAAGGAAAAGGAGAAGGATTGGTCTTATGGAGGGAAGCGAGGGAAATATTAAGGCCAAAGTATCATACTTTGTGGGATGTAACGGGTGTGAAAAGCTAAAAAAATTCTTTGTGTGTGAGAAGATTGTATGAATGATCGAGTTGTTCGACTTATGTTGTTCTGTATTAGACTTGTCCGTCTTGGGCTTGTCTCTCTTAGATTTCAACTTATTATGTTCAATAGATTGAAAATCTATTTATATCATAGCTATTGTAACAATTCACCTGACCTCCTCTCTGGAACAAAGTGTCGATGGTTGAGTAGTAGTAGAGTGGAGATGACGGAGAAAATGTTAGTAACTGTTCCTACTTCGATTGAGGTTGAATGGACGGTTGCTCAACTCACTACTCCTCTAATCAAACGCTGATCGAACTTTCCAGAGTTTTCTCTTTTGTGTATGCATTGCTGCATCACATGCCGTAGACCACCATACCAATACACTAATGATTATCCCCCCCATTTGTGACATCTTTGGTTTTTCGTATAATTTTTGTAGTATTAAACACTGCTAATGTGAAGTCGAATGAGACTTGCTTAGTCTTTTGACTAAAGATTTGTCTTGTTTGACTAGCATGTTGAGTCTAACAGACTAAACTTAAAATAAAATATGCATTTATTTTATTTATGATAAGGAACAACGTGTTCAACTAGGTCAATTTGCATTGACATGCTTGCTTTGCAAAAACAAGTGTATTATGATGAGCATAAGCTCATATATGTGAGTGAAGCTTAGCATGTATTTTAATAAATAATTAGGGTTCTGAAGCTTGCATATGTGAAGTAAGCTCAGATAGACAGCATTAGATGCTAAAACTAAGACGCATGAGCATTATGAATTAATGCTAAGACGCATTAGCTATTGGAGCTAATGCCTAAGACGCATTAGCTATGGAGCTGATGCTTAAGAAGCATTAGGTATGGCGCCAATGCTAATTCACATTAGGTCTAAGTCGCACAAGGTATGACGCTAATGCTAAGACGCACAAGGTATGACGCTAAGGCCTAAGACGCACAAGTCTTGTGCTAAAGCTAAGACGCACAAGTGTTGTATCTTACCTAAGATAAAGAAAGCTCATAGCCTGACTAAGACGAACAAGAATCGTGACTGTAGCCAGATAAGATGGACAAGAACCGTGGCTATAACTAAAATGGACAACAGTCGTGGCTATAGCCAGCCAAGGCAGACAAGAATTGTGGCTAAAACATTTGCTACGCATATAAGACGGACAAGCATTGCTCTAAAGACCTGAGAAGGACAAGCTTTGCAAAATCCCTAAGAAGGACAAGCTTTGTGGAAAATCTAAGATGGACAAGCCTTGTGTTTTAGCTAAGTCGAACAAACCTTGTGTTTTAGCTAAGACAGACAAGCCTTGTTCTAAGCAGGAAAATCTTAATAGTCTAAGCAGAACAAGATTAGTCGCCTAAGCAGGACAAGCTTTGTCTCACCTAAGATGGAAAAGTTAAGGGGGCATCAGCCCTTGGACTTGGACAAACAAGAGAATTCTTGTGAGATTTCGTCACCAGAAAATTCAGATTTAAGATTTTCTCTGAAAACGCCGTAAAATCTTCATCCAAAATCCATTTTTGATGATATACCCCAACTTTTTGATGCCCAAGAGACCATCTACCTCCTATCGCGTAAGGATTT
>JAJJMC010029825.1:232470-326615 GCA_023531435.1 Papaver californicum
ATATCACGACGTTGTACAGGGCAGTGCAGAATCACATATGACGGGTTTGATGTAAAAACGCCTTTTTAGGTCTTTGGACCATTCGTTTGCGTCGTGGGTATTAGATAATGAATCCTTACTATTTTAACTCTAACAAAAACCCATCATCTACACCAGGGTATAGTAAAAATTATGGTTTTCCTTTTAAGAGGACATGATAATAACACTAACAAGTTGAGTTTATAAGATCAGTACCATGAGAATTCATAGAGATGTAGTTTAATCAAAATAAAATTATATTAGCTAGCCTATTGGCCTTATGTGACTGTCGAGTCCAAATTTCTCGTATTATTATTATTATTATTATTATTATTATTATTATTATAAATTATTATTTATTATTGGATAAAGAGTATTTTTACAAGAGACTAGTTGGAAGCCTAACAAGCTAAGCTCCAACAACGTACAACATTAGTTGAACAGGTTGCCGTGCTAGCCTACCAGCGAGCCTCATGAGGAACCATCCAAGGGAGCCGAAGCGGATAGGAGGGCTGATTATATCGCAAGGGGGGAAGCTAACTCTACCTTCCATGTCAAATTCTGCAGTATTGCACCATCGGGGACTCGAACCTAGGACTTCCTGGAGCGCATCAAACCTTTTGAGGAACGGGGATGACCAGCTGAGCTAGCTACCCGTTAATATTTTTATTTTTATTTTTATTTTTATTTTTATTATTTATTTTTAATTTTTTTTTCATAAAGAGGACTTTATTGAAGGAAATGAACAAATTACATGAAGTCAATTATTATTATTATTATTATTATTATTATTCAAAAACAAAAAATGTTTTACAGAGAGTTGGTGGGGAGTTGAGCAACAAGTTGTGCTCCAACACCCTTTTGAATGGTGATACCTAATCTATGGAAAAGAAAGCTATTCCAACATTGACATCTTGACTATCTAAACGATTCTTCAACCTCTTTAAAAAGACTATTGTATCTTCACCAAGTTCTCCAATGGTGGAGAAGGCTAAAATACCAAAGCCATAACCATTGGCAATGTATTTGTCGAGATATCTATTCTTTTTACGCAAAATAACATTAGAAATAGCTTGGCCTGGTGTAAAGCTACAAAGACCGTTGCCAGTGAAGGGCTAAATACAAGTAACATCAAAACAAATGTCATGTCCATTTTCCCAATTATAAACCAAAATATCTGCAAGTCTCAAATCATTTTCTCTGTCGGAAAAAACCCTAAAACGACTTCTTTTCTAGCGGCTACCCCAGCTTTGTAACAGATATCAACGAGTACATCTCTGAACAAATCATGTCGGAACTTGAGCCATATGTCGCTAGCACACTGAAGTGCATGACCACCAAATATATCCATCTCCTTGTTGCAGCTTGAGAATAAACTACCTGATTCAAAGAGTGGAATACCAAGACGATAACAAAGTACAAAACTAAATTGTCACGGTCCAATACTTTGGTTAAGCCCATTAATTGGTATTGATAAAAGATAATCTTGAGCATGTTTGGCTTTATTACATTGCCAAAGAATATAATCTCGATCTGACATATAAAGCTTTATGGGTATCTCCTTTATAATCGTGTCGAAGTATTTTACTTCCAGGGTACGCATGGGGTGTGGGGCAGTGTCGTTGACGTTGAAATTAGAAGAAGAAAGGCCACATACCTGAGTGTATTTTTTAAGAAAGGAAATCAATCATATGCACTCACCTTCTCATCCGATCTACATTCAACACCACTCTCCAGCGTCCAATAGAAACATCTTCGTCTTCGGCTTCAATTCTTGATAATAACTCTCGAACTTTGTAGAATTTTGACAACTTGTACTCCATTTTTCTCAATTAATTATTTTTTTGAAACTTCTTTATAGATTTTTTATTCTCTACGACATTGATTATTATTTTTTATCTTTTTTTTTTTCACATTGTCGTAGAAAAAAGATTGTATCACTTGATTCTTCACAACTTCAGTATAGTCTTGGTTGCATAAACTTCAAAAACTTACATCTTTCTTCTTTTCTTTGTCTTTTCACTCGAACATATAATTTCCGTTTTTTTTTTGCTTGTAAATGATAAACGTCTTCAACTTCTTCATAAATTGGTATTGCTCCGCTTATTTTTGATGATGATATGTATCTATGGTCACTTCTTCGAGAGAATGGTGCGTCTTGCAGTTCATACTACAAGATAATGGTTAGTTCACGATTATGATGTCATCCTCATGATTGATAAAATATTAGCACTCAAGAGATCAAAAAAGTGTTAAATAGGTACAAGGTCGAGTAGCTCATCATTCTACCCGGAGTTTGCGCACGTGAAACACTCTAAAAGGAAAATATATGTTGAAGGTTTGGTGCCTCACTTTTAATTTTTATGGATAATGAAAGATTAACTCTCTAATAATGCATTCCTTTGGCACCTAATTTGCCATCAGTATGGTTAATTTTATCACCGTATCTCTCTCAATGACTAAGAAACTCATCATTCTCTAGAACTTCTAAGTTCAGTTATCCGGTAAGAACTTCGTATGTAAACTTAGCTATAAGTATACTACGTGACTCTAAACCTCTAAAAATTGGAGGTTCAAGCAAATATCTACAAAAGTTTTTTTAAAAAAATACTTGTGAAATTAAAAACTAACTAAAAAGTAAAAAAATATATATGCTAAATATTCACCCACACTTATACTTCACATTGTCCTCAGTGTTCAAAACAAAAAATTTTAATTTCTGATGCAACAACATATTAACCTCGAAACCTGTACATATTGTTAAGAAATTAGGAAAAATATCATTGATGAAAGTTGTTCGCTTATATATTTTATATAACGTATCAAAAGGGCAAAATGTTTCGATAAATGGTATGACATTTATGGCATATGGACTGACTGACATGCAATCTGAAAAAATTCTAGAAAAATCCGGAACTCAACTTACCAGGCCAATCTCTCCAACCTAACAAACTCCAAATTCAGATTTTCTTTTTGAATAATAAATGTGAGTCTTTCCCCTTCAAAAGTTGAGGTCAACCACTCAAATCGGACTCCTAACGAAGTCTCTAGAGACGTTTCATCGGATAATGTCTTTGACGAAAAAAAATTCATCAAAATTTTCTTTACTATAGATTTAGGACTCTATGAAATTAAACACGAGAATGCAAATATAATATGCAAACTATAAGAAACTAAAAACTAAAAGAGATAGAAATACAAAACCAATGGTTGCTCCATTCATCGCTTAGTTTAATGTCCTTGACTTGACCTTCTGATTATCGCCCGTATACCAACAATCTGAAAATCTGGGAATCCACCCAGATAACAATCTGCAGTTCCAATAACAGCTTCATACAAATATTAACATAAGATAAAAATACTGAAATTATTTTTTATATGAGTTACCCCCATACGTAATATTTTCTACACTTGAAAGTGTATAAAGAACAAAGAATACAGAAACTTCTATATAATACCCCGATTCGACGGGTAGGGTTCGCCGAATGAAATATAGTTAATTGTTTATTCTTTTCTAACACCGAGGCATTTTCCGCATAATTGACTCCAGAGTTGGTAAAAAACTCTGCAGTTAAGCGTGCTCGGGTGGGAGTAATACAGGGATGGGTTACCTCCTGGGAAACTGCTGCTGGATGACTACATCGGTGCCCGTTGAAAACTCCACACTGTCGGATGGCCGTAGTGGCTAAGTGGGGACAATATCGATGGAGGGTCATGTCATTACATTCTACGTATTCCTCTCGGTGAACCTGCATAATGCTAGATACAAACACATCTAGTGGTAGATAATTAGAAGCAAAATAATTCTTAAGATTTTAGTAGCACATATACCCAACCTTAAGTGAGGTAAATCCTTAAAAATCGGCTTAACAACTCTTTGGGAATTATTTCGATCATGGGAGGAGGATCAAAAGTTTTAGAATTATGCAAAGGATTAGACAAACTTTTCACGATCTCCTGTATTACGGGATCATCATCATTCTTAAAGAACTCTAATGAATTATTTACCTCATATGTACCGGGGTCCTCTATCAAACTCTTTAAAAGCCATTCTTCATCAATTTTTGCTTCAACCAAAATCTTAGCATCATTATAATCTTTGGCAAGGTCAATTGGGTCTTCCACAAAATCAATCAATTTGGTTTCATTCTCGATCATCGTATCTTCAACACTCTCATCACCGGAATCATGGTCCTTTTCAAAAAAAAAAAAAAAAACTTCGGTGAAGATCCTAAGATCTTCATTTGAGTACGTTACACCTTTTATAACAATGAATAGGTTATAACCAATCTCTTTATTTTGAGAAGGCGAATGATTGTTATTATGATCCGGAGTTGGAATAACTTCATCATTGTCTTTCAAAGGTTGATAATCTTTAGAATCATCATCATAAATCAAATATTCGTTCTTGCCTTTAGGAATTTCGGAATGGTTTTGATTTTGAGACCAAACTTCTTCTTCATTTCCTTTTTCAACAAGTTGATCAATACGACTCCTTAAATAATCCATAATCCCTTGAGGATGTTGGAGTTTATCCTACATCTTTTGGTTCCACTGCTCAGAAAGTTCAAATAACTGGATAATGCTTGCTTCCAATCTAGGATATCTTATTCCTCCACTCACTATAATATCTCTAGGAAATATCCTCCCTTTGAATGGGTGAATGACTATAAATACGATAAAAAATTGGGTCTAGAATATTATAGTCAGGTTCGGTTGATGAAACTTTCTCTATGCTTACTGCTTCATGTTTATCTTCTGACTTGCTTCTCAAAACTTTTTTCATTTTCCTTCTTATTGATCATGGAGAAACATTCAAACCAAATGGATTTAGATGAATGAGAATTCCTCTCTGATGTTGGGTTTTTTGAATAACATCATCATCATCATGTGAATAATAATCATAATAAGAAGCTATTAACTATTGTATTGATGATCGCTGCATACGTTCATCACCAACAAAATCAGTGATTTAGATGATTAAAGTTCCTATTGTTGAGATCAAAATTCTAAAATTAGTACTACTTAGAGAAGATCAAGATACAATTTGACAAATCTTCTTTAAGTAAATAAAGGAAAATGAATTAGTTAACATGAAATTAGACTACCCAAAGTCTGGGTCCAGCGGAATTAAGACACCATCAAAGAAGATGGATACACTTGTTCTAAGATCATGTATAAAAATGGTTAAACCAACTAAGAAAAACTTATCGTCAATTGAATTTCGGTGGTCTAAACTGATTATCTGCGCACAACGAAATACAATTATCGTGAGCTAAGTTATGGGTTACTAGCACTACAGATGTGTAGTTCCCATCAGCCATGACTTGGATAACTACTACAATCTAGCAAATTTTGCTACCATACTGGTTGCTCATTGTTAGATTGTAGCCAAGAATAATAACTTAGACTAATTCGTATGGTCATCAACTTCAAGTTTCAACTTGGATCCGAAACTTACTCTTATGGTGTTAGTTGAATCAACTTAATTTCTCCTAATGGCTGTGTAACAAATGATGTCCACTAATATCCAACGACGGGACAACCAATCAAATAATCAATGAACATCATTCATATACACCAAACCATTTGGTGAAAACGTGAATTTTGTTTTTTTCCAAAACATTAGGAGTATAAAACTTGAATCAACCTTATCTTCAAGCAATTCTTATCTTCAAGCACTTGCTTGATCCACAACTTTATTTTACACTTTAGGAGACACTTTTGCTATTTGAATCTTGAATTTGAAGGACCACAAGACTTAGCCTTAAACTATTTCTTATGGAGGATTCCCTCAGGGTCTTGTACAATGTTGCCACGTAGGCATGAGGGAATCCCTGCCTCTTCTGGTATGGGAGGGAAGAATAGATTAAGCGTGGATTGAATCCTCCCCCAATTTTTTTTATATAAATAAAATATTAAAATAGGTCAAGATCTAATAAAAATATAATTTATTAGATTTTTTTTTACTAAAAAGTGAAGAAGCGAGATTTCAACCCTCGCTTTTCAATTTTTTCTAGCGAGAGTTAAATCCTTGCCTAGGTTTTCTTCCCTCTCACCTTTCCTACTTTCGAGGAGAGAGAAAATGAACAAAATTTACGCAACACTTTTGTCACGGTTTTCGGTCTCTATCTTCTTACTTCTCTACTCCATAAGAAATAGCTTTAGAATACCATAGTATTTGCTCTAATCACCCAGAGGAGTAAGCAAAAGGTGGAAGCATGGTTGTTGACCAAGACCTTTTGTTTTGAAGCGTAAGCATATTTTATTAAACCTGGATAGAAATTACACGGGGATAAGTGGTACCCATAAAGTCATTTAGTACAATTTGGTTAAGAAAACTTGGGATTGCCTGGTCCCAGATTTTGTGTGACGGACCGGAAAATTCCTCCTTCGGCGCTACGCGCTGGGCAGGCCAGAACTCCCTGATACGCCACTCGAGTGACAATAATCGGTCCTTAAAGCTTCACTTCTCGCTAGCCAAATGCAGGTCGATTTAGCCTTTATAAGCATGCTTCGCAAGCATGATTCTCAAAACGTAGTTTCCACACCGTCCCAACTAACCTTTGTTCTGCAAAGGGTCCAAAGCTATAAAAGCCAATGATGATGTCTTCGGCATGCATTAAATACTTACGGGCATTGTCCAGGCATAAGTCATGCCATGGACTAACACATAGGCCATTTTAGACCTTTTTTTTTTTCTGATTCCTTAACTCTGTTTCGACTATGCGCTGGGTGTATACACCGACCTTTCTCTTTTCAACGATGCATCAGCCAGGCATATACTATCCATATCGTATAACTTGATAGGAATTATGAACATCCATCAAATGGATTGCAACTAACTCATCAAGTGTGGAAACAATCATCTCTTGCTTCGCACTGCCGAACCAGATGATATGAGTTACCAAAATGTCGCAATCATCTCCAAATTAGATGATATGAGCGACAAGATGCTGCACCTCAATGCATTGCATTGCGGCTGCCTACGTACCCAACCCGTACCTTGAAGGGATCAAGCATGACCGTAGTTCATCCAAAGGGTCAATTCGAATGGGACAAGTAACTTAAGCATATTAAGGCAAAACCAACATTTATGCAAAAAACCAATCGTTTCGAAAGTGTATGCTTAAGCATATAAAATCCGCGTCTAAAAATTTCCAAATTATGTGGAAAGGCCATAGGAAAAGCAAATCCTAGTACGTATAGGCCAAGGAACTTTCGCAAGGTATAAACTAGATTATGCATACTAATGCCACTGAGTATGCAAATATGTATACTCGAGTAAGTAACACGGATGAATGATGCTTTCGCATCATTCAAGCTCCATCGGCTAAGCATCAAAGCTAAACATAGCTATCTTAGTTAAGCACGGCTAAGCATGTATATCATGGCTAAGCATAACTAACCCAAATGTGTCTTTCGGTTAGCATCACTAGGAAAATCCGTTTTCTGGTTAGTATAGCATAGCTTGGCAAATCCATTTTCGAGTTAGCATAGCTAGGCAATTCCGCTTTCTAGTTAGCATAGCTAAGGCAAATTCACTTTCTGGTTAGCATAGGTAGGCAAATCCGCTTTCTGGTTAGCATAGCTAGGCAATTCCGTTTTCCCGTTAGCATAGCTAAGGCAAATCCGTTTTCCCGTTAGCATAACTAGGCAAATCCACTTTCTAATTAGCATAGCTATGCAATTCCGCTTTTTGATTAGCATAACTAGGGAAATTCCGTTTTCTGGTTAGCATAGCTAGGCAAATCTGTTTTCTAGTTAGCATAGCTAAGGAAAATCCTCTTTCTCATTAGCGTAGCTAGGCAAATCCGCTTTCTAGTTAGCATATTTAGGCAATTCCGCTTTCTAGTTAGCATAACTAGGCAAATCCGCTTTCTAGTTAGCCAAGTATGCTTTCTAGTTAGCATGGCTAGGAAAATGCGCTTTCTAGTTAGCCAAGTATGTTTTCTAGTTAGCATGGCTAGGCAAATCCTCTTTCTAGTTAGCCAAGTCTGCTTTCTTGTTAGCCAAGTCTGCTTTCTAGTTAGCATGGCTAGGCAAATCCACTTTCTAGTTAGCCAAGTCTGCTTTCTACTTAGCATGGCTAGGCAAATGTCCCCTCCCTATAAATGTCTTAATCACATTTTCACATATTTGGAAAAGGAAGGTAAGGGACATTCATTGACTGCACTTTAAGCAAAACATGACTATTTTGCCCCTCGCTCAAAACTTGATGAAAATGACTTTTCACTTTTCATTATAAGATGACCGTTTTCCCCATGGTGTTTAAAATTATTATTTTACACATGAATAGCTGTTTTTTCCCTGGTGTATAAATTTACTATTTTACCCTTGAATGGCCATTTTGTCCCCGATACGTAAAATTACTATTTTACACTTGAATGATCATTTGGCCATGATACATAAATTACTATTTTACCCTTGGGCGACCTTTTATCCCCGATATATAAAATTAATATTTTACCATTGAGTGATCTTTTTGTTATGGCGTGTAAAATTACTATTTTACTCCTGAGTGACCGTTTTGGCCTTGGTGTGTAAAATCACTATTTTACCCCTTTATCAAAAATACGGGTGTTATATTTTGGTTGATAAACTCCCCGTCTGGCTGGCATTAGTGGCATGATTAGCGAGTCCATCAGCTACTTGGTTGTCTTCCCTATAATTATGCTGGATAGTGCATTGTGGTATTTGACGCATTCTTAGCTTTATCTCTGTGATCATGCCTAAAATATACCAAGGCGGTTCAGTGGGAATTATTAGGAATCTCAGGAGGTTTTCCGAATCCTTCTTGAAAATGACTTCTAGCCACTCTCTATCTGTTGCATTTCTGGAGGCCAGTAGCATTTCCCAGGTTTCCGCTGATAAGGCAGTTGTGATTTCGAGCGATTGTGCCAACGGCAACATTGTTCTTGTCTCTGAATTTATGCAGATGAATCCTACCCCTGTCATACCCGGGTGTCCTCTGACAGCTCCATCTGTGTTATCTTAAGCAATTCCAAGGTAGGGATGGTCCAGCCTACTGAGATGGTTGTTGTTCTTCTGATGGCGTTTGATGGGTTAGTTGTCGGTGGTTCTCCAGGGGTAACAGGTAGAAGGGACCTTAATGCCCAGGAAAACTCTTGTTGTTGAGTACATGCTCCCAAAAAAATACCATCGAAAGTTGGTTGCAACTGGCGGAATATGCGTTCATTTCTGGTCAACCAGAGAGACCAGAGGAGAAAACAAAAGGAGGTTATGGTTGTGGTGGGGGCCGGTTGTTTTAGGATTTGAGTAATAATTGTTTATGGAGAGATAAAAGCCGGAAGGTTGTTGTTATCATGTTGATTACTCGAAAGGCGAGCTAGAAGGGTATTCCAGGCTAAGGTTGCTATTGGACAGCGTAGGAGCAAGTGGTCCGCCGTTTCTGGTTGAGTGTTGCATTGGATACAAAGGTTAGAGTTAGTGATTCGAATGCGATAAAGGATGGAAAAGGTTGGTAGACCTTAATTGATTGTTTTCCACAAGAAAAACTGTATTTTTGGTGGACATGGTAAAGTCCACAGAAATTTGGATGCTGGGAGGAGGTTCTGATTGGGATAGTGGTTTACTTCTTGGGTTAGACATTTGTATCCGGAAGTGGTTGTGTATTTTCCGGATTTTGAGTGTGGCCAAATGGTCCTATCTCGGGGGATGTCTTGGGGTAGGTGGATGTTTATAATTTTTTTTTTTCCGAGTGGAAGTAGGCTGTCGAGTTTATCATGTATCCAGTTGTGAGTCAGAGGATCAATGATATCTGCTACAGTTTGGATAGGGTAGCACTGCGCCAGGTCAAGGTTGGGAAATGTGGAATCCAGTTAGCTTGGATAGGGGTTGTTAGTCCGTTTCCCACAGAATGAAAAATAAGATTTTGGAAGATGGGTATAAGCGGAGTTAATTGTTTCCATTGTGCGCTGGAAGAAGAGGGAATGAGAGTTGGGATTTGAAAATAGGTTGTTGCCTGAGATATTTCTCATGATATAGTTTGGAACATATGAAGTAAGGATGATCATGCAAATTCCAGACCCTTTTCATAAGTAGTGCTTTGTTATGTTCGCTACTTTTTCTAATGCCAAACCCACCTTCTGAGACTGGTTCGGATAATTTATCCCAACCAAGAGGATGAAGTTTTTTAACTGAGGAGTCATGTCCCCATAAGAATTTTTTGGTGATACGGTTTATTTGTTTGTGCACATGGGTGGGAAGAATTTGAGTTTGCATGAGGTGGTTTGAGGTAAGTGTTAGAGAATTTTTAATGAGTATTAACCTGCTAGCAGGCGTGAGGCATTTTGTCATCCATCTGTTCGCCTTCCTTGCTATCCTTTGACGCAGAGGTTTGAAAATATGCCGAGAAGATCTTCCATGTTTGAACTGGACCCTAAGTAGATAGGGGGTTTGAAGTTGTAGGCATTCTGAATAATTGATGTATATTATCCACTTCATGTTGGTCCAGCCTTGGATGGTGAATAATAGTGGATTCGGAAGTATTAATTATCTGTCCTGCAGAAGCGCCATATAAGTGAAGTAGATTCTTGAGGTGATTGCTGCTTTCTGTGGATGCTTTAAACATAATAAGGAGGTCGTCTGCATACATTAGGTGCAAGATGGGTGGCACTTTTTGAGATATACGAAGACCTCCAATGAGCTTTTGGATTTCTAAATTTCTCAGGTTTGTGGATAAAATTTCCTCACAGATTATGAAATATAGGAAGATAGAGGATCTCTTTGTCTTATGCCTCTTGTTGGCGTGATATATCCGTGCGGAGTACCATTGATGTTTACTGATTATGTGATTATTGTGACATATAGCATAATATAGTCTACAAAGGTTGATGGAAAACCTAGTTTTGTGAAGGTTGTTTTGATGAATCCCCAATCCAGGCTATCATATGCCTTTTGGATATATAGCTTTAGGGATATTTTTGGATCTTTGTTTCAGGTTGAAGTTTTGATATAATGGAATAGTTCTCCGGAAATTGCTATGTTATCATGAATTGATCTCTAGGGGACGAAAACACTTTAGTAAGGGCTTATTAAAAATGGGAAAAACGACCTAATACACTTGACTAGTATTTTGGCAATGATTTTATAGGTGACGTTGCAAAGGCCTATCTGTATGAATTATGATGGTTTTGATGGATGTTTTACTTTTGGAATTAGTGTGAGGTTTGTGTGATTCATGAAAGGGTGAATATTTAAGGAGTTAAAAAACTGCAAACCATAACTATCAGTTGAGTATGGATGGTTTCCCAGAAGGTTTTAAAGAACTTACTGGTATAGCCATCCGGGCCAGGAGCTCGCTTGGAATCTATAGAAAATAGTGCTTGTTTGATTTCCATTGGAGTTACCTCGTCGGTCAGTATTGTGCATTTTCTGGGAGTCAATCTTGGGGTGATTGCGTTGAATAGATCCTCATTTATTGTTGTGGGTGTTGCTGTATATTATCCGGTATAACGATCGATAATGAGGTGTATAACTTCGTCTTTGTTAGTTACCCAAGTATTATGAGGGTCATGTAATTGTTGTATGTTGTTGCATCCCCTATGAATGGTTTCCTTGGTGTGAAAGAAGGTTGAATTCTTGTTTCCCGATTGGAGCCATTGAATTTTGGATCTTTGTTGCCAGTAGGTTGCATGACATTAGAGAAGAGTCATATGGTTATTTCTAAGCTCCCCTTCTCGCAATAACCAAAAAATCTGCTCATTTTCTTGTTTTGTAGCACACTGTTGTTGGGATAACTTTATTTGTGATGTTGAATTCTTTATCACTATGGGGAGATGGACAAACGTTTCCTTATTCCATTTGGTAAGTGATTGACTGGTTATGATGAGTTTCAATTGTAGGTCAGTAGAAGGCTCTATATCACTTTGCTGAGTCCATGCAGTGTCCACCACTTGCTTGAATTGCGGATGAGTGAGCCATAAATGCTCAAATTTGTAGTTTTTATTCCCCTTCAGTCTATCATATTTGTTTGCAGCAAGATTGGGGCGTGATCGGAAGCTATTCTAGGGAGATGAGTAACTCCTGCACGAGGGTTTGTAGTTCGCCAGTGTTGAATGACTAGGACTCTGTCCAGTCGTTCTAGAATATTATCCTGTCCTGGTTGATTGTTTTTCCATGTAAATGGATCTCCTCAGAATCCCATGTCAATAAAACCCATTTGATTGATCATTGTGAGAAAATGTTGAAACTGCGCTTATATTACTTGTCTTCCTCCTTTCTTTTCTGATTGATATGTTATATCGTTGAAATCACTCAGCAATATCCAAGGGGTGTTTGAATTGACATTGTGGAAGATTGATGAGAATTCTTGCCAGAGAACTTTCCGCACTTTCGGATAGGGTGGGCCGTAAATGCCCATGCACATCCATGGTTGTTCAGGTGGAGGCGGGGTAATCAGGGCATGTACGTAACTTTGAGAATGCAGAAGAATTCTTACATTTAGTTTATTTTTCCATAGCAAGCATAGTCCTCCACGTCTTCCGATCTTGGGAACCGTGAAATGTTGCTAAAATTTTAAAGAGTGTTTAAGAAAATTCGTATGATTCTAACTGAATAAGGTTTCTGAGAGAAATAGAACCAAAGGTTTGTACGTCGAGACTAGGCCTCACAAATGTTGGATAGTTATTGGCTGGTTGGAGCCCTTCCAATACTAGTTCATCATTGTGATAATTGTACTCCTCTTCATCCTCCTGCTCCTCTTCGTCATCATTATTACCAAAACCTCTACAAGTCCAATGCAGCCCCAAGTGGCGAATTCTTCGCTTCCCCTTTAGATTTGCACTTACCACTTCTTCAATGCCACCCTTCACATTCTTAAGATTATATATCTGAAATGTTCCTTTAAGCAAGTTGAGACCTCTTAACTCGCAGATTTCAGTTCCCTCTCCGATTATGCACTCGGGTAAGGTTTTCAGGTTAACCATTCGTCCTAAACCTCTTGGTGTTTCTTCTCGGTGACCCGTATACTTGATATGTTCCAACTTGGTCCAATTCTCAACGTCTTTTGGGAGCGCACAGTCTTTAAGATCCAAGTACTCCAAACTGCAGAGGTCTCTTAACTCTGGCAATTCTTTAATTTTAGTACCAGAGAAGTCCAAGATCCTCTCATGCTTCAAAACAACTCCAATATTCCAGGGCAATGCATCAAGCTCCATACAAGATCGAAAATCCAGTGATCTCAAATTGGTACAAACAGTTATAGACCCAGGTAGCTCTTTGATTCGTGTACACGAGACATCTAGCAATGCTAACATTTGTAATGCACCTAAATCACTCGGTAACTCTTCGAAATGATTACAATTATGAAGCTTTAACTTTTCCAAATTAGAGCAGGAAGTAATGGACTCGGGTAAACACTTGATCGAAGTTCTGGAGAGATTAAGGAACCTTAGATCTGTCAATGCTCCAACATGTGCATGCATCTCTTGCAAATTGAAACAGCACGAGAGATTTAATGTCTGCAAATTAGATAAGCTAGAGATGGACTTTGGCAGTTCTTGAATTTTTGAATTCTTGAGATAAAGGTGCCTTAAGTTTTTCAAAAACCCGATATCACTTGGAAGCTTTCGAAGAGAATACCAGCCACTTAAGACTAGTGTCTGCAAATTGTACAGTGCACCAATGGACCTATTATGTAGTACTTTGATATGGCAATCTTTAGGAAATGAGAGGTTGAGATACCGAAGATGCCTCAATCTCGCAATAGAAGTTATTAAGCTTTCACTTATTGTCAAGCCAGTCATGTCTAGTACACGCAGGTGTCTATTCCTACAGATAAGCTTAATATCCTTACTATGGCTTTGCTCAAATAAAAGTGAAGTTCGAACCTTTTTTGAAGCGTACATGAATTCGCGAAACATTGTTAAGCTTTCCTCGTTAAATACCAAACCCAAGCGGCGAACTTCATAAACATCTTTCAATATCTTAATGTCTTTCACAAGCGAGAGCGAGCATTCATGCTTCCCAGTAACACTTAATGCAAGATCATACAGAAGGTCATGTATCTTGCATGATTTGATGTTTCCGCAAGCATCCTTCTCTTCATCATGATAAAATGAATTAGACAACAAATTGTTGAAATATTCATCCCCAACGTCTTCCATCAACTTTGCGCTTTCTTCACATGGTTGCAGGAATCCTTCGGCCATCCACAAATGAATTAAAAACTGTCTCTTCATTCTCCAATCTTTCGGAAAAATGGAACAAAAAGAAAAACATTGTTTCAAACTCGGAGACAAATTATCGTAACTCAACTTCAATATCGAAATAATGTTGTTCTGATCTTTGGATGTGCTCGGGAAATTTTTATTTTGCCTGATCGAGACCCAGTCGCTTTCCGTATTTTTAAGGTGCATAAGACCTCCTAGAGTTTTCGCCACAAGAGGTAGACCACAGCGTTGGTTTGCTATGGATCTTCCTATATATGTCATATTCGGATCGGACTCAAGTGCACCACCAGGAGCAAATGCTTTTTGCCTAATAATAGACCAACAATCTTCATTCGACAAATGTTGTAAAGTGTATGGGGAAATCGCACCTCGAACAATTGATGCAAGTTGGCTTTTCCTCGTAGTGACTAGAATTTTGCTTTCTTGATCACCAACAATAAGTAAACTTTTAAGTCTCTCCCATTCATGGACATTCTCGTTCCACAGGTCATCGAGAACCAACAAATATTTCTTGCCGCTCAAATATTGATGAACTTGACGAACCAACTCATTGACATTCGGTACATCGGCACATGTGTGTTTGGTGATCGACTCCAGGATTACTCGCAAAAGCTTATTGGCATCAAACTTATCCCCATCACTGTCAGATATATAGACCCATATTCTTGGTTCAAATTGTGCCTTAACCAACGGATCGTCGAAAACTTGTTGTGCCAGTGTGGTCTTCCAAGACCTCCCATACCCACTATGGATACAGTGGAAAGGTTTTCATTTGACGCCGAATTGATCAGTAAGTCTATTATTCTTGATTGATCATTTTTTCTTCCGATGACCTCTAAATCATTCACATAAGAAGACGTTTCGCTTCCGTCGCTCAGAGTTTTGCCTGTGAGCAGTACTAAAAGAACTAGTCGGCAGCAACTTAGACTTAATATCCGCATCATTGACAATTTTACTCAACTTTTGGTTGATCTTTTTGATTTTACGACCCATTTTCCACCCAAATATAATTGGGTTGGAGGATTTTGAGACAAAGTCACATACCTTGTCTAGCTTGCCTGTCGTTTCATGCTGCCGACGCATGAGTTCATAAGCGAAATCATCGAGTACATCATCGACTTCATAAGCAACATCTTTCAGCCTTTTCAACCAAAAATTCACAGCATTCTCGTGAACCTGCTTCGCCTCTGCATCCACAATCACAGTTAATATCATCTCTAAAGTTTCTTGAAGATTTTTCAGCTCAGTTCTGAAACCTTTTGCTAGACGAATGTTTTTGATGATAAATGGAATCAACTTCTTCAAGATTTCAGTTACACTGTTAACCAGAATCCCTTCAATTATTGCCATTAGAGTAGGAAGATTAAGATTTAACAAATTTTGGTAGAATGTAAGAGAATTTGAGTGTTCTGTGGATCAATTTGGGACTTGACTAGTTACACTCCCCCGTGGATTTCCATCCACAAAAAAAATAAGATGAATAAAAATGGAAAAGACCTTGACTGGCATAGTCTGCCCATCATAAATGACTTTCCAACGTCTAAGAAAGTGTTGCCAGTTGCAGCCCCAAGTCCCTACCAGGCTACTTGTTTTCTCACTTATTTACAGCTCTGTCACTCACACAGACACTCTCAAGTGCCGCTTGCAACAAAAAGAGTGTTTCAGATTCTTTGATAAACACGATTATATGCAAATTTTAGTATTAAGAAGTAAATTACAGATTAAGCACTAATAATCAAATCATCTGATGTAAACCATATAGACGTATTTTGTGGTTTGGAATTGGATCCATGGTAGCAAGTATGCGAAGGAAAATAAAATGAGCTCTGCAAAAGATAATTTTTCATCCATCTATAGCCATCCTCAAGTTGAGACTACCAAATGTTCTCAGAGTTAGTGTTGTGTGCATAGCAACCTTTCAGACAGCTCCTGTTAACTCAAACTCTGGAAGTTGATAAGGAAGCCGAACCAACAATGCAGCAAAATTTGGTGCAAGATGTAGGTTCCGTTCTCGTCAGTTCTCAGAAAACTCCCTATGGGAATACAAATTATCTAGCAGATAGCAGTTATACTTATCACAGAATACAGACAGTTGAACTTATCGATCAATGTACATAAAAACACTGCAGAAAATTCATGGATTCATAAATTTGAACTGTATACAAGTACATTATGATCTAATGCATAAAAGCATATACAGCTGTGGTAATGTAGGCAAGAAGTGCAGACGACACCAATGTAGTCAAAGTTGCAACAGCACGAACAGCAGCTTTACTACCACAAGACAATAACCCTAACCTAATCTCAATAACATGCACCATCGACAACATCAGAAAAATGCATCCCATAACTGATCCGATCGCTGACCCCAACATTCCAAACCTTAGGACCTTAATGTTAATGTGTGCACGTAAAGCTTCATCGACATCTTTACTATTAAGAAGATTAATAGCAAGTTTTAATCCTTGAGCAATTAAGCTAGAAAAGAGAAAGAAACTAAACGAAACCACTTCAAAAACTAAGAGCCGTTTAGCAACATCTATACCAGCGTCACAAATATCTTTGTTCTCTAAACTATGTTGGCCGGGTGTTGTCAATGATAAACCTACAAAAACTGCAATAGTGAATAGCGAATTTACATTAACTAAACCATCTAATGCTGTTACATGAATACTTGTTGTTGATATTGATGTTGAATCTGATGTCATTCTCGTTGGTTGTCTCTCTGTGTAGTGGTCTCTTGGATAAGATTCAGAGCTGTAAATAACAACAATAAAACAGCTTTAGACAGTGAAACAAAAATGACCGAAAACATAAAACTTCAACGCTAATTGCTAAATGAACTTGCTACTTTCTAAATTCTTGTCCATTGCTACTAAAACTAACTAATTTGGTTAAAAATCTATATCAAACCAATTTAACTGTTACTAATCCAACTTTTGTTGACTCAGTTCTAAAGGATCAAACCAATTAAACCAACCAATTGGCTCAGGGGACTGGTTCACCCAGGTTACCAACAGGTCAACGATAACCACATTATCCGTGGACTAAACTATGCAGTGTGCACCCTCATCTGCGGGGAGTGCCAATCACTCATCAATCAGGCAAGCTGTAATATCAAGTATCAACCCAATACAACACAGTCTAGACTAGGTAAGAGCTAGTCAAAACCGATCTGACCAAGTGAAACTGATAAGAATGGGTATTTGGGTGAATCCAGAACTTGACATCAACACAGTCCTAGCAATTCCACCTATATATCATCTTAACCCCTAGTAAATAAACGAAGGTGATAGCCAGAATCAGCAAATTTACAGCTAGACTTTGTGTTCTGAGTTGACTCAGTTCTTGACCGATTTATTCAGTCTCATAATCCTCCTAGATGAGTAAGTTAGATAAGAAGAACAATAACGTTTATTGTTCTTCTGTGTTCCATTTTTGTTTCCATTTACAAACTTAAAAGTGATGATAATGAATAATGAGATAGATCTAGAGAAGAAAGAAAGAGAGATAACTTACTGATCTCCCATTGCTGATGAAATATTTCTTGTTTGATTGATGTATGGATCCCAAATCTTCAATGTATGAGCTGAATCACTCTGTTTGATTGTTAGGGTTTCTGGAAGAAGGAGAGGAATGCAATAAGTGTAGGAAAAAGAAAGAAAAAAGAAATGAAAAGAAGAGAGATTCTTTGTTTTGAGTTTGAAAAGGGAATGTTAGATAGAGAGTGGAAACAGGTCGGTTGTACTAAATTACTATTAAATCACCTCTTTAATGAAGGGTAACGTGATTTTTTTAGCTTCCATATTTCTAATTGTCCTCCATTTTGGTCAAAATAGTCAACGGTCAAATCCTAGTCCAAGTATATAACACTTCACTCAAATCTTTCTTATCTATACAAGTGCAGTCAATTTTGGTCGAAATGGCCGAAATTTCGACGAAATCTCGGTTTTCGGGTGAAATCGGGAAGATTTCAGTGATATCGGAGAAACAATTTTCAAACGAAATTTTCGTCGATATTTGTAAAAAACCGAAATTTCGGCCGAAATCCCCGAAATTCTTCGAAACGCCCGATATGGCTTGATGACCGTTGGATGGGAATTTTTTTTAATCCAACGTCTTAGATTCTGAAATGAAACCTAACCTAAACACGAACCTTATCTTTTCCTCCTCTTCCGCTCGCTTCATGTTAACAAACAACAACTCCATTTCTCTTCCTGTTAACAGTCTGCAACTCCATTTCTCTTCCTGTTAACTCAAACTGGTAGAGTTATTTAAATTCGTTTAACAAACTTGAATTTATCAGGACAGATAAACCCTAGTTTATGTAACCTTCTCATGCTTGAAACCCTAGTTCTTTCTCAGAATAATTTCTCTGGGTTTATCCCAATTTGTTTCAAAAACTTGAAATTCTTGAAAAATTTAGATCTTGGTAACAATGGGTTTGAAGGAAATATTCCTTTGGTCGAGTTAGTGAGTCTTCCATACCTGAAAGAGCTCATTTTGAAAGGGAATTCAGGTTTAGGTGGTTCGATTCCTGATAATTTTAGTGTTAGTAGTCTTGAGAAGATTGATTTTTCATATAATTCGTTTCGTGGAGTGATTCCTGAGAGTTTGTTTTACTTGAAATCATTAAAGTATCTTGATCTTTCGAGTAATGGAGTGTCTGGGATGATGAATGAGTTTTATCAACCTATAGTGGTTCTTAATCTAGCTTCAAATAGTTTGTCTGGAACTCTACCTTGCTTTTCGGCTTCTGTAGACTCTCTTACTGTTCTTGACCTTTCGAATTAATCTATTATGGGAGGAATGCCTACTTGCATTTCTTCTCTGAATGTGTTAACACAGCTTAATCTGTCGTTCAATGAGTTGAAGTATCGAGTAAAATGGAATCTATGGATCTATATATTTCGGATGAAAAAACATTTGTTATAACGTTTTGAAATATATTTATAGTTATAAAATGTGAAGAAGTATTGTTTTTATAAAATTATAGGTACAAAATAAATGGACCGATATTTCGCCGAAATTTCAACCGAATTTTCTCCGATATACCGGCGTACCAGTATATCGCTCTCGACCGGTATGAACCGAAATCCGTTATGTAACAGCCTTGGAGTCGACAAAAGATGAATTCTCGCTGAGCTTCAGTTGAGTAAAGTTGAAAATAGTTGAGTGGTGGCTTTTATTGGGCCCGACTTGTTGGGTTAAGGAGCTGTGGTCTGGAAGTATATGAAGCAATGGATAAAAGTAATCTTGGACAATAGGATAATTATTAATGTTGGTGATGGTCCACTTAACCTCTAGCTTTCTCCAAGTAGAGTAATCTTCAGAAGTCTTCTACAGGAGCAAGGCACAGTCAAAGGTGGTATTGTATAAGGAGATCCTTATGATACTATCGAATGATAATACTTCTTCGAAATAACCCGCCCCCAGAGAAAAACATCGCCACAAGGTGTGAAAATAAAGTATATGAAGTAATATTGCAGCATATGAATAAGCAATGTTAGTAGTTCCTTGATAACAATTAATCTAGCCGTATAGCTAGTGTTACTAAAGAAGTATTAATAAGTAATTGGAGTTTCTGCAGAAGCAGTCAGAAGGTTAGAAGAAAAGTCAGATAGGTTCACGTCTTCAGTATCTTCAATTACTATGGTGGTGGAGAAGTGTGCTTTATAAAATAGCACTTACAAGTTACAAATCTGATTACCAAAGCTTACAAAGTTGATGTAGACTATTACAAATTGTATGTAAACAAATATAAAAATTAAGGAACTAGAAACAATTATAAGAAACTTGATCTAGACTTAATACATGACTAAAGGTCTAAAAAATAAAAAACCTAAAAAAGGCTTACATTACAGAATAATTACTAAAGTAAAATAGATGAAAGATACCAGAAGTAATAAAAGGTGGGGTACCCACCGGCCCTGGAGGATTGCCTACAGGTATTAGGCTATCAGTGCTAGCATGTGGTATTGGAAGTTGTATTTTCCGTGGAAACTGATCATGATTCATATGTTGAAGGTGGCATGTCTTATTGTTGTTGTTGTTGTTCCTTTGGTATAAAAAGGTTGTATTCATCAGTATCAGGGTTTATGACGGGGCTTCAAAGTGCTCAAGTCTTTACTTTGTGGCAGAGGTACATGCATTTCTCTAGCTATTGCAATTTCTGATGGTTGTGCAGGTGCATAACATAAATAACTCTTGCCTTGAAACTCATAAACATTCACATCCCAGCCACAAGGATGAATGAATAACCATATAAGTTAATGATATCTCCCAAGGTTATATCATAAATAATTTCCAAAAATATAATATCTCCCATGGCTTAGAACCCAAAACAATTTACGATTCAGATCAAACCGCAACAAAAAAAGAATAACCCAACCCTCTAAACAGAAACTCCCATCAAACCTTCAGCGAATTATCAAGGAATACTTTACATCTAACAGAATTTCTACGGATCTGAGTTATGAAACCACCAACTAAAACAAAAGTCCAGCGATGTTGCGCTGACAGAGGCACATCTGGTGGTAAATTAATGAGAAACAAAGTGCCTTACAAGGTTTCTAAAAACAGGTTCATGGAGGTATAGAGGAACAGGGTTAAAACAAACTTTTCATTAGTCCAAAGGTTGGACAAAAATGAAAATACCAGGTTAAACAACATATTAAAGAAAGGTGTTGAACAAATAGGTTTACATGTAGCCATAATTGAAGGGAAAAGAGGTCTAAGTACAGAGTAACCTTGTAGCAGGGATATGGAACTGATGATACAAGTAAACTGGAATTTATAGGAGGTTTATGGTTTAAACAACTGATGGTATTGCAACATTAAGATTGGAGCTAATAAAATTGCTCTAAAGTAAAGGTTAGGATGAAAGTTCAACATCTGACAAGGGGTTGAGAATTTAAATCGAACACAATACAATAGAGGAAATTGGGCAAAGAGGTGCAATCTGTTTCCTACCTAATTGCAACCTTAAGGGTGCTAGAGAATCACACAATTAAAAAACCCCTATATAATTAAGCCAGAAAATACTGTTGAAAACCTAATTGTGAAACCTTTTCATGCAGAGGAATCAAATTACCTGCTAAGGTGATGATGAATACGGCTGGTGCAGCTAAAAAAAAATATTATAGTTGCAGATCTATCATCAACAGATTCAAATCCGAAGATACAACAACCACAAAAATCGGAGAAGCCACGACTTAAATCGAGAAAAAATTGAAGAACATCATGATCATGCCACACATCTAGCAACTAACAAGACCTAATTCATCCTTAGGTCCGGTGGAAAAGAGAGATTAGATGTGAAAGGGGGGTTTTTCCGTGATGATTTTCATTAGGGTTTCAGGGGAGGAGAAAAAACCTAAAAGTTATCTGGTTACCGGTGTGAGAGCACTTCTAGAAATCTGATCTGTAGTTCGTATGTTGACCAAGGCATATTGTATTTGTATGTATTTACGTAAGATTCTTAGAGAATCTTCGATAAAAAGTAAAAATTTTATTTTTTATGACACATAGGATTTTAGACGTTTATTTGAATTAAATTTATCTTAAACAGTAGGTCTTATAAGGTAGAAGGGGTACTAACTAAATACAAAGGTTTTAGAGAAAGTTTTATCTAGATCTTCAGGATGATTTTCATGTTATTTTTTAATTATTTTTTTAATTATTATTTATAAATAAATTTTTCTAAATCGATAAGAAAAAAGAAATCACCTTTATCTTTTGTCCTGAAACAAATCATAAAAATAAGACCCCGCACCATTGGAGATAGTTCATGAGCAAAACATTCTTATTTTTACCACATATATAAAACCTCACAAATAAAGGTCTAAATAAGACCTTCACATAGAATTTTTAGCACCCACTATTGGAGATGCTCTTAATGACCTTTCTTTAAGATTATAGTTTTACTTTGAAAGTTTTTCTTCTAATGAATACTAAAATGATAAATTCTATTCAACATTTGTAATTTTGCACAAGGAACAAGAAAATAAATCAGTAAATCTAGTTTGGAAGTTACTTTAGATTCATGACAAGCTTTTGGGAACAACTTCTGATAATGTATGTCACGTCCTGAGAAAAGTCAAAGAGAGAGGAGAATAATAATAACTTGAGATGGTCTATATCCTTTACAGATCTAGCTTGTACAACACCTTCTGCTATCTGTGTTCTTTCCATTGGAGGAAAGGAATCTCGATGAATTAAAGGTGATTTCTAGTATTCTTTTCTTCCTCAATCTAACTTTTTTAATATTATAATAACTTCTCTTTTCAACTTATTCCAAAACATAAACATTTAGGTACCCTTGATATATAGAGTAATATCATTATGTGATACCAGAAATCCGCTATTTTTTAACCATTCATTATCATCCCATTTTGTCCATTTTTATTTGTAAAGGGGCAAAACATCATGAGTACCGTGAGAGAAGATAAGATCACCAATGTAGATACCCCAATATTAGGATAAGGATAAAATAGGGATTTCACCCTAGAATGGACCCAGACACCAAGAGAAAGATAATGAATTGAGGGAATGAACAAACAATGAGGTGATGGTATGTGACCTACGAAGGTAGTAGGAAGAAGAGATGGTATGTGACCTACGAGTGTAGCAGGAAGAGGTGATGGTAGGCGTAGATACCCCAATTAAGAGAAGAGTAAAATAAGGATTTACCCTGGAAAATGTGCTAATGCGCATATGAGGTGAACGACGAAGAGTGAAAAATGATGAATGGTTGCATGTGCAAGGATGTGTCACGATAGTAGGAAATGATTCAAAAAAGGATAGAAAGAGTGAAAGAAACAGTAGGAAGAGAAGGAGATGGATGAGTAGATAATGTCCACGTGAAGGGGGGGGGGGGGGGAAGTCTTCACACGAACAATGGAGGAGGTAGAAGAGGAGAGTAGGAAGAGAGGAAGAAGGAGGAAGAGAAGGTGGTCCGCTTGAAGGGGGAAGCCTTTATGCGGAAAAGAGGAAAGAAAGGAGAAGAAAGAGAAAATAAGAAAAAATAGGAAAGAGAAAGAAGAAAAAGAAAGAGAAAGGAGAAAGTGGTAGGAGAGAGAGAAAGAGAAAAGGTAGGAGAGGTTGTCATATGGGTGACCCTTGATCACGCGGAAGAGTAGAAAAATATCAAGATAGTTGTGAGAAGAAGAATACATGTCAGCAGGGTGGACCCCAGACAGGACTGCCCAGTATATGATAAGTGAGTGTCGGGGAAAAGAAGAGTCATCAAGGACATGAGTACGGGCTTGAAGGACATGAGTGATGAAGAAGCCAAGATCATACATGTGTACAATGATAGGGAATTTACGGATATTATAAATACTCATTCAAGAAGAATGAGAGAGGGTCCTTTTTTCCGTGTAATTTAGCAGTGTATTATTTTCTGGATCAGAATAGTGCTTTTTTCCTACATTTGTATTACCTGGGGTTTGCCCCCTCTGAATTAATACTATTTTCATTTGGAGACTTCTACTGGGCTCTGATCCCAAAAATAAGACACTGACAATGGAAGATACACAACAACATGTATACCCTGACGATGGGGAGATTCCATAAACTGATCCCGCAGACAGAGTGGTACTCCCGGAGTTACAACAAGCATTGTTATATTTTAAAGAGGTTGAACGACGTCGCATTGAGTTACGTGCACACATCCTTGTATTGAATCCATCACCTCCAAACGAAGGATCACATGGAGAGGACGACATACAAGGTAAGGGTGTTCAACAACGTAGAGACACACGACAAGGCCACGATTGAAAAAATTCACCAACTCATCACCAGGATGGACACGTCTCACAAGAGCAATATTATATATCATACGGTCTCACTAGCTAAGACTATGCTATGTACGATTTGAAGATGACTAAATACATCAAAGATAGATATGATTTGCAAGCATCATCTAGATCCTTTACAATGTAGTCGTCATTCACCCAAGACGTACTGGAGTTTCCATATGGTTTGGATATATCACGTGTGCCAGTATCCACTATATAAGGGTTGCTAAGTGAAGGAGATGGTCAAGGTGATAGAAGACTACACTACCAAGACACACATCTAGGGTATGAAAAATATCACTCACTAGGACATCTACAAGGGGAGCACATCTTGCATGAACTCCAACATACCCCACGAGAACCTGACCGAAGGGGGACTCAACCGCATGACCCCCCATGCATACCTCAGTCACCTCCAAAGTTGAGTATACTGAGTACACAGAGACTCTCCACGAAGAGACGCAAAGAGCTAAGTACATCGAAGAAGGTGATATCCTTGATACACAACTTGGTCTTTACAACATCCAGTTACCTCTCACACAAAAAGTATGCAAGAATCCAATATTAGTACCTTCCAGGTCTCTTAAACTTCACCTATTTGACGGATCTAGTAATGTTATGGAACATCTGCTTCGCTTCACAATAATATCAAAAAAGTACAGGATGCATGAAGATGTATGTATACTAGAATTTGAAAAATTGTTAACAGGTGACACCCTCAAGTGGTTCATCACGTTTCTTAGGAGAAAATCCAAGACATGGGAGTCCATGCAACATGCATTCTTACAAAGGTTTCACTATAAATAAACCCAAAGTTCAACACTTGCTTTGCCAACAGTTCAACACAGAGCAGGAAAAAAAAGTCATTTGTCAAGTGTTTCCGAATGGAGTACTTGAAGTATAACACACAGATTCCAGAGAAGGAGTTACTGTGACTCTGCACTGCAGCACTACCTAAGAACATACAAATAATATTGGAAAACACGGACATCACTAGTGTTGTTGAACTGGAATAGATAGGTTCGCGAGCTGATAGCATATCAAAGGAAGCCAATGTTAATCCAAAGGTGTGGCCCTACATTGCCCTCTATGAAAAGGATAAAGGGACTCGACGGAGATTCCCATTCAACAAAAATGACAATAGACACATCAACCACAATTCAAGTACAAACACGAAGAGAGAAGAACCACCAGAATTTCTATGTGCGTTGGAGGTAACACTTGATGCAGTAAAGGAATGGATTCAAAATAATGATATCAAATTACCACCACCGAATGAACCTACCGAGCAGGATAAGTGACATGAAAATTATTATTTCTTTCATAGGAAGTGCAAAACTGATGCAGAAGAGCGGGCTATAGCCTATACGGAGGCTAAAGACCCGAGTGTCGCCGTTTGCGGCAAATAGTTTTATTTATGAGTACTTTCAGTATTTTAGGTCGACCAAAAATTGCCAAAAATAGCAAATTAGGGTTTGAGTCGGTTTAAGGGTTTTTTCATCCTTTCTTGACCAGCAAGTTAGGGTTTTTCCCCAAGTCTATAAATAGAGTCCTCTATGTATTATTTTATACAGTTGAATTTGATTAATAAGAATTATTTTCTTAAACTTGTTCAAGTTTATTTGATTATTGTTTATAGTCGGGAAACCGAAGTCTAAATAATTATCGTTGTTCATAGTTGATATTCCTAGGAATATTTGAAGTCTGAACAAAACCTTTCTTTTCTTTCTTATCTTTATTATCAGATGCATCAGTTGGTATCAGAGCTCTGTCGATTCTAGGGTTGATAAGATGCCACCAAGAGTAGTAATCGGTCACGGTCGAGGTCGAAGAGGAAGTCCGGAAGGTTTCGTTCCCTGGAGATCTAGAGAAGAATTCATTGAAGACGTTCGAGATTTACTTCGGTATAATCTTCGGAAGGAAGAAAAAGATGAAAGCGATAACCCTTTTTCTAGAGGGCATCACGACGGTAGAATAAATCAACGAGATGATTCTGATCGCCAGAGGGCCGGAATAAAAAGAGAGATCCCAGAATTTCATGGTGATCTGGAACCGGAAGAGTTTCTTTCATGGGTGAATACAATTGAGGAAGTATTAGAATTCAAAGAAGTACCAGATAAAAAACGAGTTTCGTTGGTTGCGACTATGTTTCGTGGGGGAAGGCTAAATTGTGGTGGCAACAACACAAGATGATACATTGTCGTGAAGGAAAACAAAAGATAGTATCATGGGAGAAATTGAAGAAACATATAAGAACAAAGTTTTTATCACATATCACGGGGTCCCCTGCAGCGCAATTAGCCAAGGAGGATGCCGGAGCTGGTCTTAGTTTATCAGTACCAAAGCCACACGTAAGAATTATTTCCTCTAGTCAAACTAGATTTTCTACAGAGAAAGAAAAGGCAAGGGAAGCTCCTGCTGTTAGGCGAGGCCCAAGGAAGAAGGATATATCAAGGACGGAAGCTACGGCAGTCTACACTTCAGGATCCACAACACGCGGCTCCTTAGTGGGTTCACTTATTGTGGAGAACAGTAATAAGCCTATAAAAGCCAATATTACTGAACACAAAGTGGAAATCGAAACAAAGTCCGACCAGGAGTCTAACACCAAGGAAAAAAATTAGATTATGCAGTCTATAGTGGGTGTTTATATGCTTCCTCAACACTGCATATACATGCCTCCAGTTCCTCTATGGATGGAACTTCTCCATGTGTACAAGAAGCTGAACAAATTTACACACAGTACAAGCGGAAGAACGAGAGTGTGCAGTGTGTCAACATAAGTGGGGTTGTCCTTGTCAAACCCACACCGAATAAAGCTTTAACACAGGGTGATTCTGACATGCAGATAGATACAAACAAAGATGGTTTATTGAAGCAGTGTTTGCACGGGGAGACAATCAAGGCATTAGAAAATGCTAGTAAGAGTATGCGAAATACCAATGGCGAAGATGATCATTCATCTGAATCTGTTCTACAAACGTATTGTGGGGATTGTTTGAATCAATCTTATGAAGAAACCATCGAGCAACGACATGTTGAGAAGTTAAAGTTAACAACTAAATGTGATCATGTAATACAACCTTCTGGAGAAGTTTTGGATTATTCCTTCTTATGTGCCGCTAAAAGTCCCTTTCCGGATTCTATGACAGTAAAAATGGATGATGCCGATATATCTGGGAGTTGGTTTGATGAATATTCTAACCATGACGAACATTCAGGGAAGGAACTTCATTCTAGAAAAAAGGATAAGAAACCACTCTCACGCAAGATTAAAAAGCGTAGACATGGGGACATGGCTTATGAGGGGGATACTGCTTGGGAATTCCTTTTGCACGAGCAAGGGATTTTTGAGAATAACCGAACGAGCAGCGGGGATCAGCCTTCTAAAACAAAAGATGAGTTCATTGACCCCATAAAAGCAGTTTTACAGCCTGATGATGGTCGTGCAACAGCAATATCGGCTGGTTTAAAAGCTTATGCTGCTGGTCCAGTTGAGAAAATTATATTCAGGGAGGTCTTCAAGCGCAGAGGTGGGCTTTAAGAATACTTGGAAATGCCTCCACCAATAAATACAATCTCAACACCTAGTGCTAGTGGTGGCAGATCTCGACATCACTATGGCTGTCGTGTCATGGTGTTGTAAAAACACAACATATTATAATGGAGGAAATCATGCATTGTGTTTATACTTTGGTTCAAGATTCAAATATGACTGATCGTCATACCAGCATTATGAGTGATATATATCATCATGTAAGATTTGAGCAATTATTATCTCTTAAAATCGACAACAATATCAGTTCGTTAATGAAAGAAGAAAACGAATGGTTCCAAATGATAAAAAACACTTCAGAGGCGGAGTTTTTTCCTGTTAAGCAGAAGGAGCAAAAGCTTCAAAAGTTGCTGAAAGAGAAGCTCCATGTATGGCTACTTCAGAAAGTAACTGAATGCGATAAAGGTCCTACTGTGTTAGATGAAGAGGGTCAAGATGTCCTACATTTGGCTGCAACGCTTGGTTATGATTGGGCAATTGAACCAACTATGTCTTCAGATGTTAGTATCAACTTCCGTGATGTCAATGGATGGACTGCACTTCACTGGGCGGCATTTTGTGGTAGGGAGAGAACTGTTGGTGTTCTTGTCTCCTTGGGGGCTTCTCCTGGAGCATTATCAGATCCAAGTCCCAAATTTACTTCTAGGAGAACACCTGCCGATATTGCTTCTGCCAATGGACACAAAGGAATTGCTGGTTACTTGGCAGAGTGCTCCTTGACCACCCATCTTTCTACGCTAGCTTTGGAGGAAAGAATGGAAAATGACCTTCGAGAGACTTCCGACGTGACAACTATATTGGAACGTAAGAAAGCTGCAAATCGTCTTGTTGTTGATGAAGCATTAACGATGATAACTCTGTGGTACCTATGAACCCTGAAACCATGGAAAAGTTAAGCTCTTCCGTGGTGATACCATCCTTATCAAGGGAAAGAAAAGGCAGGACACCATCTGCATTGCTCTTGCTGATGACACATGTGATGACCCAAAGATCAGGATGAATAAAGTTGTAAGGTCAAACTTGAGGGTCAGGCTTGGTGATGTTGTTTCTGTCCACCAATGCCCTGATGTCAAATACGGGAAACGTGTTCACATTCTTCCTGTTGATGATACCATTGAATGTGTCACTAGGAGTTTGTTCGATGCTTATTTGAAACCTTACTTCTTGGAAGCTTATCGTCCAGTAAGGAAAGGCGATCTGTTTCTTGTGAGAGGTGGAATGAGGAGTGTGGAATTTAAAGTCATTGAGACTGACCCAACAAAGTACTGTGTTGTTGTCCCAGATACTGAAATCTTTTGTGAGGGAGAGCCAGTAAATATACATTGGGAAAAAAAAATTGATCGACAATTGAAGTTCAGCAGTGCAAGAGTAAAAATGCATGTCGTCATGGATTACGATCTAGAACAAGAGATTTGTTCTCACGTCCATTCAGGAAGAAGGTTACATTGCTCTCCCCACTTACTTGAGAACTTTCAAGATTGGTGATTATGTTGAAATCAAGGTTAGTGGTGCTGTTTTGGTTTTTATGACTGGGTGGGATGATATAAATGCTCTGAAAGATCAGCTCCAAGCCCATCCCTTTTTGGGTGATCAAAGAAAAGTTTTAATACTTACATGTCATGAACCAATGACCAAGCCCAATTCAGCAATGCCTCTTCTTGGGTCTGGGTATCAAATTTTAGGTATTGTTCTTCCTTGGGCAAGTAGTAACAACTTAGGAGGAGGTGTTGGGTCTATAACGCAACCAGGCCTAGTGATAAATGGAGCCAAGACCGGGAAGGATTATGATGATACAAATTTGTACGTTGGGTATTTGCCACCAAATCTTGATGATACTTCTGATGATGATCAAGAAAATTCGAGGACAAATTTCTCTCAACCCCGAGAGAATGATGCAGAAGAGCGGGCTATAGCCTATATGGAGGCTAAAGACCCGAGTGTCGTAATTTAGCTCAAAAAGGGTCCAATTTGATTGGAAACGGGCAAATAATTAAGACATGACATAGTCCTGTCTTGGAATTCCGATTTTCAGTCAAATTCCATCGTTTAGGGCTTCAAAAAGACGTTTTTACTATTTTAGGAAAGAGTTTGTTTTGTTAATAACTACTTCGTTAGGAGTCCGTTTGGGTCGCCGTTTGCGGCAAATAGTTTTATTTTATGAGTACTTTCAGTATTTTAGGTCGACCAGAATTTTCCAAAAATAGCAAATTAGGGTTTGAGTCGGTTTAGGGGTTTTTTCATCCTTTCTTGACCAGCAAGTTAGGGTTTTTCCCCAAGTCTATAAATAGAGTCCTCTATGTATTATTTTATACAGTTGAATTTGATTAATAAGAATTATTTTCTTAAACTTGTTCAAGTTTATTCGATTATTGTTTATAGTCGGGAAACCGAAGTCTAAATAATTATCGTTGTTCATAGTCGATATTCCTAGGAATATTTGAAGTCTGAACAAAACCTTTCTTTTCTTTCTTATCTTTATTATCCGCTGCATCAAACACCCAACTAAGGACTGTAGGAAACTAAGATGGCGCTTTCATAGTCATATGAGGAAAGGAAAGGTTGATGCTAATGGGAAAACAATTTCTGAAAACACCAAGTGCTACGCCCACCCATGGACAGAGTGACAAGGATAAATGCCACACAAGGTACAAAATGGAGTGGTGGGACGAAAACTTGATAAGAGGAAAGATCAACGCCATCTTCAACACAAGTCGGCCAAAGACCTCTTATGTGTAAGAACTTTAATCTCATAAATAAAGCAATTTTATTTTTGAAGAATATAATCTTGTGTTATTTTCGATTATGATCCATAGGTGAATGATCTAAGATAGGTGAATTCCCTAAGATGAGTGAATGCCCTAAGATAGGTGAATGATCTAAGATGGGTGAATGCTCTAAGATGGGTGACTGCTCTAAGATGGGTGAATACCCTACGACGACCGAATGCTCTAAGATGAGTGAATGCTCTACGACGAGAGAATGCTCTACGACGAGAGAAAACTCTACGACGAGTAAATGCTCTACGATGAATGAATACCGTAAGATGGGTGAATGCTTTAAGATGGGTGAATGCTCTAAGATGGGCGAATGCTCTAAGATAGTGAATGCTTTGAGATGAGCGAATGCCCTAAGATGGGTGGATGCCCTAAGAGGGTGGATTCTTTAAGATGAGTGAATGCCTTAAGATAGACGATTGCCCTAAGATGGAAAATGCTCTAAGATGAGCGAATGCTCTCGGATGAGTTGATACCCTCGGATGGGCAAGTAAACTCTATGATGAGTAAACATCTTTACAGAACGAACAAGATGATGTCAAACGCTACGTCTTACCATTATCTAGAGTATACTACAAAATTCCATAACATGAGAGTAACAAACTTCTACAAAAAAAGAAAAAATGAGGGGGAGACCCTAAACCTTACTCATACATACACCCTAGTACAACCATGGGAAGAACATCAACATGTCACGACGAGGGGCCTAAAATTCTTTAATAAAAAAACGATGAAAAAACTGAGCTTTCTCAAATATACACCTCAAATGACCAGTTGATGTAGTTTTGAAAGTGGTAAATAAGGTGATCGTTTCTCGAACTTGTAAAGGTAATGATCTTAGAAAATAATGATTTAAATTAACTCTAGAAAATTCCAGGAGTATGAAAAAGACTAAATAACCTAAAGATGATTTTCGAATAATTTTAAAAGGACCAGGAATCAGGAATCAGGTAATTCTAACAACCTATGTGATTAATCAGATAATTCTTTTTAAATTAATTGAAGCGCAAGTAATTGCAAAAATTGGTTTTGTTATGCTAACAAACAGAGGTAAATCACAAGCATGGACTATCAAAATTAATTAACCAAGCATAATCCATCAAGCAAAAGCACAACTGTTGAAAGAAAACCGTTTTCACTATTTAAAACTATGCAATTCTAATAACAAAAGAATTATAAATAATTATTAGAAAATAATTAAATCACATAAAATTGAGAAAAGTACCTTATCCCTTATCCCAGTAAATAGACTTATCTCATGGTGGAGAAAACTTGCTCAAAAGACCTTTTCATTGCTCAAAAAGTTGATTACAAGGTTAAAGAATAGTGCAACAGCTGAACAGATACGTTTATAAGTGTTGAAGAACAGGGTTCAGCCGTTACATAAGTGTTTCTAAGCAATAAATAGTTGAAGGAATAGGCAACAGGAGCAGTTTGAATCAGCAACAGAAATAAATGTTGCTGAATCGTCTTCTCCGATAGTGGCTGATGCTGCTGGTCCAGCCGGCGACCGGAAGTGGCCGAAATTGCTCTGATTTCTTCTCTAGGTTTTCGTAGTAGTTTTTCTTGTCTTCTCTTGGTTTATATAGGTAGTAGAAACCCTAGAGAGAGTTCTAAACCTAATAGAACTCTCTAAAACAACCCACAAATCTCAATCTTAATCGAATCATGATTCCGGCCAAATACATGATTTCCGAGCTGATTTCACGGGATCTTTTGATGTTTATGACTTGCGTGAGATAACTATTAACATTTGGAACAATCTAGAAGCAAAAGAAACTTGTTTCTCACATGAATTCAAAGTGTGCAGTTGATTCAGTTGAATCCCGATGAGTTGGATCGGCCGATCCTGGGTTGACTCACCTGGTTCGCTGGGTTGACTCGCCTGGTTGACCCGCTGGGTTGACCCGATCCAGCTCAGCCCGATCCAAGGGTGCCCCAATCCAAAGTGTGGGTGCCTTGATCCATTTTCCCGGGTGCCTTTAACACTTTTTGAGCCAATTTTTCCACAAATCTTTATTCTTCTAATGTACCTACAAAAGCATAAAAACACGTAATAGACACAAAATCGAATACTAACTCACTAGAAATTAAGGTGCAATTTAGACACTAAAATATGTTTATCACCAGTGTAGTGCCAATATGAAGGACATAGGCAAAGATACTAAAACGCCTGGAAGCAGGAAACAACTTGATTCATCCAATGATACCACTCACAGAGTGCCAAACAACATTCACTTTAAATAGGCATCTTTATTCCCAAAGGCTTAAAGAAAGATAGATTCAAGAGTAATCCTTCACAGGAATTTACATAGTAATAACACGATAAATAGGTCTCGTAGTACCAAGCATAGCAAGCTCAACATGACGAGTAACAATCTTCTTCTCCATAAAATCAATAGTTTGTAACGCACTAGCCATATGCTCCCTTGCCGCGGTTAGGTCATAATCAAGACGAAAAGTGATAAGAACACCTCAGAATGAGAGGAGCTTAAGACATGTACTCTAATATGAGTAAACACACTGATGGGGTGGAAATACCATATCTAAGAATGAGGTGACTATACACTCGAACATAAAAATGGTAGAACTCAAAAAAAAAATGGTGATGAATGTCACTGAGAATAAACTATGTTCATCACATCAAGGAGGAACTGAGACAAGGAAATGAAATGGAGAAATGAGGTAACACTAGAAATGAGGCAAGGAAGGTGCTAAAACAAATAGACGATGTCTGGGACAAGTAATCTTAACTAAAGCAAAGTGAAAAGGTGATGAACACTAAGGAAAAAGGCGTATGGCCAAGCCTTGGTCACGCGGAAGGAGCAAGATACAAAGACTAAGGAAGATGCAACAATGCAGGGACTATGAGAAGGTTCATGTCCAACGCTTGATCATGCTTGAGGAAGATAATGACTCAAGGACAAGAGGGAAGGTGTGTGTCCTCACGTGTGAGAGAGAATGAAACGGGAAACAAAAGAAGAAACTATTCCCTCTTTGGATAAGAAATAAAAAGATGGAAAAGCAGGTAATTAACGAAATTGAATCGTCATGTTGAGGTTGGAACACGAAACAAAGCAGGAGTGTCATCTAGCATAGAATCTCGAAACAAGGTGAAAAATCACATAGTTGTGCTAATTTATATATTACACGGGGACTGAAGCCGATAACAAGACGCATATATAAGAGGAATTTCGGGGTATGTGACTGTTCGGTAGCCTGAAGCCTAACCAAACAGTCAGGGGACTTCCTAAGGATGCCCCAAAAAATTATGAGAAAGGAAAATAAGGATTTTGTACTAAGAAGAGCCAAGAAGAGGAGGAGAAGTGGAGACTTAACAAAATAAAGAAGATTTAAATGAAGAGAGTATGCATGATCAAGGTTTGGTCTTGCGCGTGACTACGATATAAGTAAGAGGTGTCCATGTGAAAGAGTGGAAGAAGAAAGAGAGAGAAAGATGAGTTAAAGACAACTAAGAAGAAAAGTTGTTAAAAATGAGTAAGGCAAGAGACTGCGCAGGAACATGCCATGAGTGAACACCTTGTGAGGAAACTTTACCCGGATCAGAAGAACATGCATATCTACGTTACCCGGGGACTTAGAGAAAGTAGCAGTGAGAAAAGAAAGCAGAATTTTGGGTATGTTACTGCTGCATAGCGTAGACGCCTAACCAGACAGTCAGTGGGCTTAATATAGATAACCCAAAATTGGGATAAGGGTAAAATAGGGATTTCATCCTAGAATGGACCCAGACACCAAGAGAAAGATAGTGAATTGAGGGAATGAACAGACAAAGGGGAGTAAAAATGGCAGCTGCGTGGTCAAGCCTTGTTCACGACGGGAAGAAAGACAAAATAAAAAGGAAGATATAAGAGGTGATGATAGGTGCCTACGAGGGTAGCAGGTAGATGAGATGATAGGTGACCTACGAGGATAACAGGAAGAGGAGATGTATGTTACCTATGAAGGTAGGAGGAAGAGGAGATGTTATGTGACCTACGAGAGTAGCAGAAAGAGGTGATGGTAGGTGTAGATATCCTAAAATTAAGAAAAGGGTAAAATATGGATTTACCCTGAAAAATGTGCTAATGCGCATATGAGGTGAACGACGAAGAGGAAAAAATGATAAATGGTTGAATATGCAAGGATGTGTCACGATGGTAGGAAATGATTGAAAGAAGGATAAAAAGAGTCAAAGAAATAGTAGGAAGAGAAGGAGATGGAGGAGTTGGATAATGTCTGCATGAAGGGGGGGAAGTCTTCACGCGGACAGTGAAGGAGGTAGAAGGGGAGAGTAGGAAGAGAGGAAGAAGGAGGAAGAAGGAGGAAGAGAAGGTGGTCCGCGTAAAAGGGAGAAGAAAGAGAAAAGAAAAAGAAAGAGGAAATAAAAAGAAGAAAAAGAAAGTGGTAGGAGAGAGAGAAAAAATGTAGGAGAGGTTGTCGTATGGGTGACCCTTGATCACGTGGAAGAGTGGAAAAATATAAAGATAGTTGTGAGAAGAAGAAAACACGTCAGCAGGGTGGACCCTAGACAGGGTTGTCCAGTATCTGAAAAGTGAGTGTTAGGGAAAAAAAGAGTCATCAAGGACACGTGTACGTTCTTGATGTACAGAAGTGACAAATAAGCCAAGATCATACACTGTACGATGTCAGGGAATTTAAGGATACTATAAATACTCATTCAGGAAGACTGAGAGAGGACCATTTTTTCGTGTAATTTAGCAGTGTACTATTTTCTGGATCAGAATAGTATTCTTTTTCTATATTTGTATTACCTGGGATTTACCCCCTCTGAAATTATACTATTTTCAACCAACTTACCTGACTCACTTATTCATTATATATTTTTTCTTTTCTTGATATCAAGTGGATAATTCGAACTAGTACACTACCTAAAAGATGGAAACGCATTTTACCTCTATCCATATCCTTGATCTTGGTCGTTTCCTTTCCGAACGTATGAGTCCCGTAAACTTCATGGATATTGTGGATAGAATTCTGCATTTTCATGATATGTAGAATATATAGATTTTAGATATATACTGGTCGGATAGTTACTGGACAGAAGGAAAACTTAATGCACCTGGGGTTAATTTATGGACCTCCGTTGCAAGAATGCGTAACATTGAAGATCTAACTCCCGAGACAGAGCTATCAGAACCTTTCATATTCCCTTATCTCTTGTTACTTGTGAATCATTAATTACTTTGGTGCTAAGTTTATCCCAGATTATGTATCTTCCTAATTACATGTTTTTTCCAAAACTCAAGCACCTTAAATTCTGTCAATCCAAATTTAGCAACGATTACAACAATGAGAACCTCTTTTTCGATTGCCCTGTCCTTGAACACTTGATAATGGATAATTGTGATTGGTCTGACATGAAGAAATTATGTATTTCAAATCCTACATTGAAACACTTGGAGATTATTGGTGGTGATGATTATGATATATGGGATCTTAAATCAAATGGTTTGCTAGATTGTTCTCTCAAAATTCATGCTCCAAGTCTAGTGTCACTCACCTACTGGGATGATCTTCCAAAGGAATATGAATTTTCTAGCTTTCCAACACAGTTGATGCGGATCTTTGTTTTGACCAATATGTTGACGATGCAACGATGGGGCATAAGATAAGTGTCGGTGCAGCTGCAAGTAAGTTTCTTCGAGCGTTTTTATATGCAAAGTGCCTAACGCTTTCTCATCAATCCCCAAAGGTACTATTCCTTGTATTTATATTCATGGAGTTCTGTTTATGTTGTGCAATGATTGATATGACTCCTTGAAACTGATACATATAGTTTTGTCTATTGCTTGCCACGAATATAATCTCTCATATGCAGAGGATCTGGTAAACAATTTTCCTACATTTCATCTTTTGAAGTAGTTGAACATGGATCTTATAGCCGGCGCAGGCACTGATAAAACACTAATTCTTTTGCTCCAACCAACACGTAACCTGGAGTCCCTTGTATTTGAGAAGGAAAGTGCAGAAAACTTTATATATCTGGATTACAAGTCTTGAGTTTAACATTAATAGTCAATTATGCCATTGTAATAACATTTTCCTTCGAATGTTTAATTGTTTATATTTTTAAATTTCAAATTCAGCCGCTTCACCTAAACGAATATGAGTACGGCGGCGGAAACCACGTCAACGAAGATGGTGGTTTGGAGCTTGATATGATGGCTACTGGATGTTCATTTCTACACCTCAGGTCGGTTTTATTTATGTCATTTGTAGGCAATCCAAGTCAGATTAGATGGGTGAAACTGATTTTGAAAAAGGAAAATGTTTCGCACACAGTGACTATTGTTCGCTATACTAGAATGTATGCCGACTGTTTTAATTTTGAATAGCGAAAAACAATATCTCTTGGAGTTACCTATAGGTTTTTCTACAACATCAACAAGTTGTTTTTTTAACATTTTTTCATCGGAATGTCTTCACTAAAATGTTACTGGGATGCTTGTTGGAGTTAACGACTTGTTTTTATAGAGGTATTAGTATTCAAATTGTTGCTAAATGGAACTTTCAACAGACTCAAAACTGACCGACTTTCCAAAACCTGCAAGCCATCTTGTGATTGAGTGTTTTCAAATTAGAAAAAAAAAATTGGGTTGACAATTGACAGTTTCACTTTAAGAGCTTTATATGAAAATTAACAATTCTCCAATGTACATGTTATTATATAACTTGCTACTATACAAACGGGAAAATTGGAAATATATCCCGGATTTGAATTATCAGTTGGGGATCTGTCACATAACGCTATCAATTAAGGGATATGTCGCAGTTGTCTATTTTATCCGTTAAAAGCACATGTGTGGCTTTACACATGCTATTTTCGGACAGTTATGCCCTTACTCAAAAATACCCTTTAGTTCCCTCTTTTCTCCATCCCGTCTCCTCCAAAGTAAACCTGATTACTCTTCTCCAAAGCAAACCTTCAACTCATGTTATTTTCACGGAAGCGACAACCAGTTCTAACTCAATCCGCACAACCATCATTCTTTAATCTTTAAAAACGACCCCGTAATTTATCTAATTTCTTCTCACATCAAAGCCACCAACGAATCCCCTTCTCTGACCCATTTTCGTACAAAAAACTCACCTCCTCAACAACCTCATCTCCTGAATCACTTCAATTCCATCTCAGACCCATCCACTCGAACACAGACCCACATATCCTTTCATCCACTCGAATAGATGACAGCATCAATGTTCTTCTCCTCCCTGTTCGTTCATACCTTTCAACTCAATTTGATTTTCTGGAAGCAAACCCATCATCAGTTTCCTGTTCAATTCTCCCATTTCAACTAAAGTCGATCAACAAAGTCATCTTCTATTCCACTTCTAGTTCTTCACGGCGTTACAATCGAAAGAATCATCTCTGTCTCGAACCCATGAGACTCGTCTTTTCCTTCTCAGATCCATCAACAGATCGAGCCACCACTTCAAATCGCAGATTCATCCCCATCAAGGTTTCAGATCTATCCACACACCCATCATCTCTATTTCTTGACTACAGTAGCACCACATCATGATTTCCCCAAGAATTGATTTCTTCTCCCTTGTCTCTGATAAGAACATAAACTATTGAATAATGAATGAGATGTTCTTCTTTCTTCTGATAGAGATGTTTGAGATGGAGGTGTTAGATAGATTGAGAAAACTAATTGTTGCCATGGGTTTTGAAGTGAAGAAATATGTGAAGAAGAGAATGAGAGATGGTGGTGGATCTCGTGAAGATGGGTATGTAGTTCTGATGGGTTTCGAAAGCTTGATGCTGGTGGACTCAACTATGGCCGGAAATATAGAGCATCAGGTAGTGGGAATTGATAGAAAGGAAGTTTGAGTTGATGTCGTCAGATTCAAAGAAGGTGAAGATTGGGTTTTGCTGTGAGGCGAAGACAAGAAGAACACGAACAGAATTACGTCCAAGAATAACCACTGTTGCCGTTTGAATTGCAGAGAAGGTATGAATTAATGGGTTTTTTTCTAGTTGAGAGATTCGTCCGAAAAACTCATGTAAGAAAATGTGGAGTTTTGGTGATGGCTGTGAGCATGAGAATACAGGTAGAAGAAGGCATGGGTTTGAAGTTTTGATTGCTATTGGATGAATTTCGAATATGTGAATAAATGGTCTCTTGTTGAATTGTGTTGGGTTTGTCTTGAATGTGATTGAACCAGTGCATGTAAGTTGGAAGGAGTTAGAATTGTCAGTAAAACCAACAAATTTTCGCCTGATTCACCAACAGTTATGCACCTAATGTGCTTGATCAAGTGCCTGAAAGAGACTTAGCCGGGACTGGCTCGAAATTGCCTTGTCAGTTCTATGGGAACACATCAACTCCCTTATAAATATGACAAGGGCATAACTGTCCGAAAATGGCATGTGTAAAGCCACACATGTGCTTTTAACGGATAAAATGGACGGCTGGGACATATCCCTTAATTTCTAGCTTTATGGAACAGATCCCCAACTGATAATTCAGATCTGGGATATATTTCCAATTTCCCCTATACAAACTTCACTAATTTCTATTTCCTTTCCCCAGATTTTTACTTTCAAAAAAACAAGGAACTTTAATAAATCAGTAACGCTCTAGTTATGAACTTACTTTCAATTTCCTTTCTTCTGATTCATGACGAGCTTTCTAATTTAGTTCGTAATCTTTTTCTCCTTTCTTTCCGTCACCTGCCTTTTTATACCATACATACTTTCTATGCTTCTTTTTTATCTTTCTGCCATTTTGAATAATCTTTTCCTTTTTTGCACTCAACAAAATCAGTATCATAATCTGGCGGTCTATTCTTACCTAGTACTTCTTTGCATTTCAAACACTTGTTGCCTTTACACGTATAATTACTTCTATTTTCCTCCTTTGTGCTGAGATCAAACTGGTCTACACATTCGCTGATCAGGATACTTCTTGAAGCTTCAGATTGAATTGGTTCGTTTATTCTGCAAAAAACCAAAGAGTTTATAACAATCAACGGAAAAAACTAAATGTGACTTCTGGAGAGTCCACAGGATTGGGTGATGTAAACAAAATCCCAATACATCAACACATTACAATTTTGAATCCAGAATACCTAAAACGAAACTAAATATGAGTCTCCAAATTCTTATCATCAAAAATCCAAATGTCATAAATTATTAATTTTTTTCCAGAAAGGGAACAACCTCATACATTAGGTGAAAAAATCTGATCCATTGTCACTTGTGTTTTAAGAGCATTTAATAACTTAATACAATCATTGATATAGAGAATCAGAAACTTATAGAAGCAATCTTCAAAAACATTTAGAATTAGAAATTCATAGAACATTATATGTACCTTATGTTGCTCCTTTGAAACTTTTGAAAATTTGATGCAACTAGAAGGGAAGGACTACGTGGAGCAAATACCTGAAATTATATTTCAAAAACAGGGAAATAAACAAACCAAAAGTAATGATATAACTTTAAAATAGCAGAAGAGGACATCACCACCAACGATTTGTTTAGAGGTCGAGATGATAAAGATTTGTCTTCAAGATGAGGGGCGGGTTTCGGCGCATCCAGATTACCCTCTTCGAAAATAAATAAATTCATCAATATCATCAACATGAATATACAACCCTTGCTTAAGACCTCAAGTCCAGCTTCAAAACTAAACAATAACAATCCTGCGAAGTGCATAAACATCACTTTCGAGTACTTGTGCCTTGATGGGTAATGTGCCATCATATCCAACACTAGGGTTTCCATTAGTTGACTAATGATGAACTGTTGGAAACAACTAATGATGCTTACTATTATATCGTACTCCTTACACTGAGAATAATCTTTTAGCATTCTAAGATTACCGAAACTTGGTTTCTGCATAGACCAGATTGTTTGCAACAGTGGTATTAAGTTTACTATGGGAGCCAAAGATACATTTCCTGCTGACTTATGTTTCTTTTCTTCCACAATTTATGGGACACCATATCTCCAGAGAGGATCCTTGATATAATGTTACAGAAAAAAGAGAAACATTCATCTCTGTATGACTCGTTAAGAATATTTTGATTCTGCTTCATATATGCAGTGCAAGCATTCATAATATCAGATTTCGTTTTCAACGCTAGACCATGACTGGATTTGGCAAAGTTAGTTGTGTGAAATTTAAGTTGACTATACATGGCAGGCCGTAATAGCATATGTACTTGTATGAGTTGTCTGAGGTGAGAGGAGTTGTAAGTGTGTGTTATCACATGTGAGAGTTATAGGAATGTTAAGTATATAAGTGAGAGTCGAGTCCTGTAACAAATTAATTTTCTCATTCAATCAATCTTGATTAAAATCGTCTGTAGCTCCAGTGTAGAATTATTGTGATTCTATCATGGTACCAGAGCATCAGTCTCAGAGATTTTAATTTCTGAGTGTATCAATCTTGATTCTTCTGCTGTTTCTTCAACTCTTCTTCATATTCAAAAGTTATTTCATCTTCAACTAATCCTCTATTTCATCTTCAATTGAATTGGGTTTTTCAGTTTTCACAATTAGGTTTGATAAGGTTTCTTGCATTCCTATTCTACATTGAAGTTTGATAAGGTTTCTTGTATTACTATTCTACATTGAAGTTTTTGATAAGGTTTTCTGTATATGAAGATTTGTTCCAGACATTGCTGAGAAGTTAGATTTGATCCTGATCTCTGTTGCAACGTCTTCAAACAGGATCAAGCATGATTTCTTAGGTATGAAATTTGATTTTCTCACTTGTGCTCTTGGATTCATGGATTTCTTCTCATTTTTGGTATGAATCTTGATTTTTCAACCTCAACTGTTCAAATTGGATCTCTGATGGTAATCTTAATCTCATTATGTTGATTACTTCATACTTAATCTCATGTGTTCAATTTCTATGCTACTACTTTAGCAACATCCAGTTTCATCTTCAACCAAAGATGTACATCATAATTAGGTTGTTTTCCACCTGATTTCTTGATCAAAATCTATTGTTCTTGTTTCCTGATGTCGAAAGGGTCTGAGCATGTTCTAGTCTGCTACACCAAGGTCTAGTTAGGCGAAAACTTAATGTTGTTCCACTCAATTGGATTCAGAAGAAGTGTTGAGAGTGGGTTAAAATTGATACTGCATATGGTGCTTAATAGTTCATTTTTCATTCTTCCAATCTCAATTCTTATTTCAAGGCAGTCCTCACTGCGGTGTTGAAGCGTTTTGCGATTTCTAATGATGTTTCTGTTTTTGGATTTCGAATTGGAGTTGATATGTGTACTGGCATACATTTTGAAGTTCTCTTTGTTGAGTTTGTATATACTCAGTATACACCCTATTGTTCTTTTCTATAAATTCTATCTTAGTTAGGTGTTTCAACTTTTAGTTCAAAATAAAGGATTCAATTCTTGAACCAATTCTTGTTGGTGAATAATAAACCTCCTGTATTCAGAGTTGTCTGCTGATGTGATTGTGTGGATTTTCTCGGAGTTGTCCTGTTCACCTGTGTGCACTGCCAATCTCAGACTTGTTGGTAGTTTTTGTTAGTGTCTCAGTTTTGTTGGCAGATTGATATTAGTCCTAATCTTGGTGTTCTTATAGCTTTTGATGAAGCTGTTACATATGTTCTTTCTGGAATTAACGGTAGTGTTGGCCATCTTGGTATTGGAAATGCAACTCTTATCACTTTTCAACTATGTTTTGCTGGTATTATTGTCATCTTCTTAGATGAACTTCTACACAAAAGAAAATGGTCTGCTCCTATGCTTCACACTTTGATGTGGCTGTGTATCCAATTCAAAATTAATTACAAGGGTTATACTTCAATAGGGAGCATATATGATACAGTTCCAAATGCATTATTGTGCATTGACGAGACCTCCTCGGGTACTCTCACAGCCTCAATCATCTCTGTTGGTGATGAGATTTTGTTTGGCACTGTCGAGGACCTAGTGGGACCATCGTTATGCAAAAAGCTACATTCTGTAGATTGGGATGTATCGCATACTGTTGTGGTTCGCAATGATATAGATTCTGTAGCTGAAGAAGTTGAACGTCAGAAGTCTTCTGCATATATGGTGTTTCTATTTGGAGGTGTGGGATCTTTGCATTAAGATGTCTCAATGGCAGGAATTGTAAAAACTTTTGGAGTTCGTACGGCTCGTGATGAAGAATTTGCAGAGTATCTCAGGCATCTTACTGGAGACCAGTGCAATGGGGATCGTAATGAGATGGCTCAGTTGACTGAAGGTATCACTGAACTATTGCACCATGAAATACTACCGGTCTCTTTGATTAAATGCCAAAATATGATCATTCTTTCTGCTACAAATGTTGATGAGATGGACAAGCAATGGGACTGTCTGATTAGATAAGAAATCTCTAGCAGCCAGCTAAAGTTAATGGCCCCATTTTTGGGTCAGCTACCAAGAAATGGCAAGATTAGCTGATGCTAAACCTGTGATTGTTCCTACTCTTTTCTGACGATTTCTTAGTAAACCGAGAGTTGTTGAACTCTAAAATCACTGAGAAGTCAAGGGTACTTATTCAATGTTCCCCGTCCAATCCAACTGGATCTGTTTATCCCAAGAAGTTGCTGGAGGAAATTGCTGAAATTGTTGTAAAACATCCCAGGCATCTGGCAATCTCAGCTACTCTTGGAACATCCCAGGCTTCAGATTCCAAGAGTGATACTTTTGGAGAAAGGGGTACGTTTATTTTGGAGTTTTTCATGGACTCGTAGAATCCTTGTTCAGAAGATACATTGATAATGGAATGGCCGAAGACCTAGCTTGATTGGGATCACGGAAGAAGGCTCAGTAATAGCATATGTACTTGTGTGAGTTGTGTAAGGCAATCTCAAGTTGTCCTTCAAGCCACCGTGAGCTTGAGGGAGGGTAATAGCACATGTACTTGTATGAGTTGTGTGAGGTGAGAGAGGAGTTGTAAGTGTGTGTTATCACACGTGAGAGTTATAGGAATGTTAAGTATATAAGTGAGAGTCGAGTCTTATAACAGATTAATTTTCTCATTCAATCAGTCTTGATTAAAATCGTCTGTAGCTCCAATGTAGAATTATTGTGATTCTATCAGGCCGAATATAAGATTCAAAAGATAGATGTGATAATCCTCCCGCTTTACATGGTTTATCACTAAACCCATACCCACTTTTAGGTTCTTCATGATCATCCCCCGATTGTAAACTTGACATATTCTGGGAATACAAGTCCATTGATATTTCAAAGCTGAAATATACCAGTTCCCGAGTCTTGGATCTGATGTTTGATTCTCAGAAGCCATGTTAATGCTACTGCGTCCAGATATCAAGGAAATTATATAGCTTGTAAAATTTGTGGTGGAGAATATATGATGACTGTTGAAAGTAATTGCATAGCTGCATTTAGGCTTATTAGATCAAGGAAAGGGGGTTTCTCATCACACAGCGGAAGGACTGCTTCCAAAGAATTCTTGAATGTTGGCTCATCAGAAACTGATAGAAGAAAATGAGAAAATATCAACTCCAACACAACATTGCTTGAACCAAGATTCAGTGGGCACATAAATAATTTATCAGTTGTGGAAGAAATACTCTCAACCATTGTAAAATAATCTACCAATTTTTTGTTCCCTAGAAATTCATTGATAAACACCTGGAATATAGAAAACAGGGCTTGTTCAACTTTGGCTTGATATGAACATACTTTAAATATCAATACCAAAAATTTAGTATCTGGTTTTGAGTAATTACAACTACAGGATTTCAGTAGTGTCTAATGGTTCCATGTTTAAATGTTCACTAAATTATTGAGTAAATAAGAGGGTTTGAATGGTCAAAAATACCTCGATGATTGAGCGTAGGACAGGAATCAAAGCACCGGATTTTTGAACGTAGAACATAAAAGTTTCATATTCCTCTATTACAGAGGTAATACAATCTTTGGTAGCAATAGTGCATTCACGTGTTGTGGATTCCTTAACACTAACTACATTTCTCTCCTTTCTTCCAACATAAGATGCTAATTCCGGAGAACATAGTTTGCCGAGCATAGTTAGGAGAATTTGGCATTTTTCAATGAGGAGACTTGGGTCAAACTCTAACAAGTGTAAATAGAAAGACAGCATCTTAACAAAAGAGTTAAGTCCTGAAAAAGATCCCATGAATCTGAACATAGTATACCTTGCCCTACATTCAAGTGACTGAACCTCTTTGAAAGTTCTTCGAAGAGAAAATTGGAGATTTTACGTACATCGGTAAGCTTTTCACCAGGACACTGTGATATGGGGTCCAAAGACAAACTGATGAGCAAGTCATACAATTTTAGCAGACATTGTGGTTTTAAAACCTGAGAAAGAAATCACCGTATTTAGTTCTGAAACCAAGTAGGATTGACTATAAAGGTAAATGTAGAAGGCAAGCTGCACCAATTTGAAAACCACAAAAATGCGACACTTCAAATCTTACTGAACTACAAATTACCTCAGGCTGTTGATTACTAGTGTCCAACACTTCCCTCCAAGCCTTCAAGGTAGTCATTGACATCTTCAATTACACTGTAACACATGAAAAACAATCAAAATTCTTAACAAGTTAGTATTCATAAATCCCATTCAAACCCAATCTGCACGCTTATAAGTAATAGCATTACAAATGTGTAAATGCTTAGCTGTTCAGTATCTTTCTCTATTGTCCATGTGTCAGTCATTGATTGGTCCATGGTGTAGGTTACAGATTGGTCTGTCATGTGTACGTTAGTGTAAATAGAGTGTGCTTTCTCTGTGTCTGTAATCAAGACAATTGATCTGAATCAATTGCACTTGTAAATCATTTCTGGATTAATAACACGAGGACAGAAGATCCTACTTCAGCTGTTCAATCACCATTAATGGTGTTTCTTTAAGTTTTTTTTTTCAATGGCAAACAACACATATGAATCTCATATTTCTTAAAATCAAATTACTAATATCATTCCATGTAAGCTCAAAGAAAATAATTACCCAACATGGAAGAGCTTAATTTTTCCATTATTGAAACGATACAAGGTTTCTGGTCTTTTGGATGGATCTACTCATGTCCTCCAAAATACACCACTGATGCAAATTTACTCAAAGGTTTTATCAATCCATCTTATACTGCTTGGAATGATGATGACAACACTTTAATTCTATGGATACAATCCACTATTTCAGATTCAACTATTTCTAATGTTGGTGTTGATTCTGCTAGAGAACTTTGGCAAAATATTGAATCAAGATTTGCTCGTACGTCAACAACTCATTCTATTCAACTTCGTACTAAACTTCAATCTTTGAAGCTTGGTTCTGGATCAATGACTACTTTCTTAGGAGAAATCAAGAAAATCTCAAATCAACTTTCTGTTTTTGGTTCTCCAGTTTCTGATGATGAACTTGTTGTGTTAATCTTGATTGGTATTGGTCAGGATTATAACTCTTTTAGTACCTCAATTCGCATCAGAAATCCACCAGTTTTATTTGATGAGCTACACAATCTTTAGTTAAGTGAAGAAATTGTAGTTCAAGAAAGGTCCAAATCTCTTTTATCTGAAGGTAATAGCAAAGCTTTTACTGCCTTTCAATCTCAACAAGCTTTACTATCCATATCTTCACGATCTTTTGGTTCTTCTCCTTATAATTCTCATTTTCGAAATCGTGGTAGAGGTAATATGTTCTACAACTCTTCTGCTAGAAGTAATTTTCAATTACCTGCTAGAGTTTCTCCATCAAACTCTTTTGCTCCTACTGTTGTTCATCCATCACATTCATCAACTGCTCTAGAGGCCTCTATTTGTCAAATCTGCAACAAACCAGGTCATACTGCTTTATCTTGTAGACATAGATTGAATTTTCTCTATCAAAATGTTAGTACACCTCAAAACTTAAGTGCAATTTTAGCAACAAAAATTATCCTAGGAGAAAACCCTTGGTGAAATTCAACTTATGTCCACATATGATGGTTTTGAGGAAATACACACAACCAATGGAGAAGGTATGAAGATCACACACACTGGATCCACTATTAAACATACTTCTTCACATGATTTTGCTTTGAACAATATTTTGCTAGTTCCTCAAGCATCAAATAACTTGTTATTTGTTCATAAATTTACCAAAGATAACAATTGCTCAATTACTTTTGACTGTTCTGGTTTTGTGTGAAGATCTCTCCTCTGGGAGAATAACTTTGAAAGGCCCCCAATGTAATGGATTGTATCCTTCACATTTTCTTCATAACACAAAATTTATTGCTCTTCAAAGTCACTCTCAGGTATCTCCTTCATCAACCTCATATTTGTCAGCATTCACCTCCATCTCAACTCCAATTGTTGATATCTGGCACAAAAGGCTGGCTCATCCCTCATTTCAAACTTTGTAGCATGTTTGTAGAACTCTTTTATTGCCTGATGTATCTAAGAAGCCTATTTTTTGTCATGATTTCCAACTTGGCAGGAGTCATAAACTCCCATTTTCGATTTCATCTTATTCTAGAAATAAACCACTTGAACTGCTTCATCTAGATCTATGGGGTCCAAGTCCTGTACCATCCAATTCTGGATTCAGATACTATGTCAATATTATAGATGATGTTCAAAGTATTGTTAGATATTTCCTTTATATGAAAAGTATGATTTCAAGAAAGTTTTCTTTCAATTCAAAATACAAGTTGAAAACCTGTTAAGTACTCATATTCTTGTAATCAGAACTGATGGTGGTGGGAAATTCTTAAATCATGCGTTAGCTGATTTTTTATGTGCCACAGGAATTGTGCATGAAATCTCATGCCCTCACCCCCTGAGTAGAATGGGGTGGCTGAGTCTAAACACAAGCACTTAGTTGATGTAGAAAGAACTTTCTTAATTCATTCAGGCCTTAGTGACTCTTATTGGGTAAAGGTTTTTCAAGCAGCTAACTTCACCTTTAATAGGCTACCTACCAAGTCCCTTGCCTTTAAATCCCCTTTTGAAGCCTTATTTCATAGACAGCCTGATTATAATTTCTTTTGGTTGACTATGTTATCCTTGGCTCAAACCATACACCAAGTCAAAACTAGAACCAAGGAGTGAGCAATGTGTCTTCATTGGCTATAGTCCACAACATAAAGGCTATAGATGCTTAAATCATGTTTCAGGTAGAGTTTTTATTTCAAGGCATGTTGTATTCAATGAGACTATTTTTCCATGCAAGAAAGACTCAATTGTTCCTTCAATTTCATCCTCCAACATTACATCAACTGTTAATTTTACATCTGATAATTTGGTTGGTCATACTTCTGCTTCAAATGTATCTTATACTATTACTACTAGTACCATCTCACCATCTGTCTCAACTGAAATTTCTACTTCAATTAGTGATTTTAATTTCATTATCACTGACTCTCTTACTTCGGTTCTAATACAAAATGATCACTCTTTGGTCACAAGGGGAAATGATGGTATATTCAAGAAGAAGATATTCTCCACCAAACATGCATTATCAACTGTGTTATTTTCACAAACTTCTTCTTCAATAATTACTTGTTTTACTCAAGAAAATAAGTGTCCTAAATGGAGAGGAGCTTTGGTTAATGAATATAATGCATTACAAAATGCTGGTACATGGTCATTAGTTGATCCAGATCCTTCTTATAATTTGGTGGGTTGCAAATGGGTGTTTAGAGTAAAACAAAATCCAGATTGATCTATAGAGAGATACAAAGCAAGACTTATAGCTGAAGGCTTCCATCAGCATCCAGGTTTGTTTAGTTTTGTTTCCAAACCATCTACAATAAGAATCATTTTGTCTCTAGATGTTCAGTATGATTGGCACATCTCTCGATTAGATGTAAGCAATGCATTTCTGCATGGATATCTTCTTGAGGATGTTTACATGAGTCAACCACCTGGTTTTGTGGATCCAGATCATCCAACAAAGGTATACAAGCTTCATAAATCCCTATATGGTTTAAAACAGGCACCTAGGGCCTGATATGAGAAGCTGACCAATGTTCTACTCTCTTGTAAATTTGTAATGTCGTCTGCTGATTCCTATTTTTTTGTTCAAAAAGATGGAAAAAGAATCACTATTATCTTAGTGTATGTAGATGACATTATCATCACTGGCAATAATAAATCTTATTGTTCTGAGCTCATTACTTCTTTAGGGAAGCATTTTCCAATCAAGGATCTTGGTGCACTGCATTACAAAGTATGCCCTTGATTTGCTATAAAAAAAATTCAAACAACTTATTTCTCCCAAAAACAAAGTATGCCCTTGATTTTCTATAAAAAAAATGATATGGCAGGTGCCAAGGTGTGTTCTTTTCCAGTACCAGTTAGTTGCAAATTGAGTGCAAATGATGGTGAATGTACAAATCTCTTGTTGGAGCTCTGCAATACTTAACTTGGACTAGGCCTGAAATTGGGTATGCAGTTAATCAGGTTTGCCAGTACATGCACTCCCCTACTTTTGAACATCTCACAACAGCTAAAAGAATACTAAGGTATATCAAAGGCACAATTGATTATGGTCTTCTTTTTAACAAAGGGTTATTATCTGTTCATGGATTCAGTGATGCTGACTGGGATGGTGAGCCTGACACTAGGAAGAGTACATGGGGTTATTGCATCTTTTTTGGGTCCAATCCAGTATCTTGGTCTAGCAAAAGACAAGGCATTGTTGCTAGAAGCTCAACTGAGGCTGAGTATAGGAGTCTTGTCAACTCTGTTGCAGAAATTATGTGGGTTTGTCAACTTCTAAGGGATTTACATATCTTTCTTCCAGGGCCTCCACCCTTGCAATGTGAAAATGTTAGTGCTGTATCTCTATCCTCAAATCATGTGTTTCATAGTCACATGAAACACCTTGCAGTTGACTATCACTTTGTGAGAGAACTGGTACAATATAAGAATATGAATGTGAGCTACATTTCTACTTTTGATCAAGTTGCTGACATTTTTACAAAGGGACTAGCTGGTCCTAGATTTGGTTATTTACGAGACAAGTTGAAGGTTCTTTATTCTGGCTCCTTCAACTTGAGGGGGCTAATAGCATTACAAATGTGTAAATGCTTAGATGTTCAGTATTTGTCTTTATTGTCCATGTGTCAGTCATTGATTGGTCCATGGTGTAGGTTACATATTAGTATGTTATGTGTATGTTAGTATAAATAGACTGTGCTTTCTTTGTGTCTGTAATCAAGACAATTGTACCTGTAAATCATTTATGGATTAATAAAGATATTTCTTCTATCAATAAGAAGATTACTCAGTCAAATATTTAAAAGCTAGTGATCTTTGCCAAAAACAACATAGTCACAATGAGGAAATATAAGTGAAACTAAGAAACTGAAAGATCTTCACTGAGAGATTTAAGCGAACATCCTGTGGACCAAAAGTTTAATAACGTAAATAGGATCTTCAATTGTCTCTGATAAAAACCTAAATTTTAAATTAATGAAATAGAAAATTATAGGATCCGACATCGAACTAGAGGATCTTAATACTAAAGATAAATAAATTGATCGTTTGATTGGCAATCAGCAACCTTAATCCTTTGAATTGGGGATTAGCCACCAAACTAAGCAAAGCTTAATACTAGTATTGATTGTATTAAATGCCTTAAACCCTATAAAAAACTATGAATATATAGAGAATATAACTTGAACCCTAAGTAAATAACAAATAAGGAAACATAGACTAGTTCCTAAATTAACTAAGGTTCCTAATCGGTGTTGGTATCCCAACATCCCCAACCCCTTGAGAGGCAACTTGTCCTTAAATTGAATCATATGACTATAAAGTAAAACATCGATTATAAAACATATAGATAAATAAAGCCTAAAATGTATCTAGCATAAAAATAGGATTTGAGTCCTAACATTCCCAGCCCCTTGAAACGCAACTTCTCCTCAAGTTGGATCGTTAAAATAATCCATTATCAAAACAATATCACTTTCATTAGATTCCAATAATAAGACTTGCCCCCCCCACCCCCGACATAGATGACCTGGTTTATAAACTTCATCACAGTATAAGCATAAACCCTTTTTTCCACCTTTCTTCCTGCTCGAACCTAGAAATTCGACGAGCTGGAACTACAATGGACGTATTTTTCGTAATGGGTGTTGATGTAGCTTGTATAGATTTTGTAGCTTTAAACCTTATGTTGCATTGATGGCTTCTTCTTGATAAAGTATCAAATCAAAGGCTGCAGATAAGCTTACAAGACGAAGTATATGAACATCTGCACTTATATCTTCACGAAGTCCCAAAAGAAAAATGCTAATATGATGCGACTCTTGCATATTAGGCACAAAGTTAAGCAATTTTTCAAATTCAGTAATAAACTCACGAGTTGTACCTGTTTGTCCTAACTTAGATAAACTGCTACATGGATCAAGATATTTGCACGAACTAAAGCGAGCCAGTATTGTTCGAGAAAATTATTCCCATGTTAATTCCCTTAAGAAGCTAAAAATCTAACAATACCAAAATATAGAATATCCCTCGATATATACAACAACCATGGTTACCTTCTTAGTTTCTTGTACACCAACCAACAAAAAATATTGTTCGGCCTTAAAAATCCATCCTCCCGAATCAGTTCCGTTGAATATCGGAAATTTCAAGTTAATTTGACTTCCACGAATAACAGGACCAGTACCAACGTCACCAGTGAGATCATTATTTTCCTTCGGAGGCGGTGTATCATCCTTTTCAGCAGTCTTCTCAGCAGTATTTTGTTGCTTTTCAAAATAGGTTGCAAAAGATTCCAAAAATTTAGTGGCTCGTTGTCAATCTTCAATAGATTTTTGTTGATATTCTTTTATCTCGGCAAGCACATAATCTAGATTCTTAGTTAGCGCAACAATATGGTCTTTTAAACTCTTCACTGTCATTGTCGTTATTCAAGAGGAAAAGAAAGAGGACTTCACCTTGTACTGAACAAGCTGGACGGGTTATATGAAGTGTGATACGTGATTGGTTGGTGGGTATTTGATTGGCTTAATGGTTGACGGGTTGTATAAGATATTACAGGAACAAAGCAAGACTTAAATAACAAAAAAATAACTTACCGTTAAGTGTTGTAGGTGGTTCACAGACGGATTAAGCCAGATGATAATATAGCGGAAGATGGTATAGAAAATAACTTGGGAAAAGAGCGATTTTTTTCACCTAAACTGCTTTGATTCAAATGTTAGGATCCGAACTAGAGGATCCTAATACTAAAGATAGATAACATTGATCGTTTGTTTGGCGATCAGCCACCTTAATCCTTTGATTTTGGGATTAGCCACCAAACTAAGCAAAACTTAATATTGATATTGATTGTATTGAATGCCTTAAACCCTATAATAAACTATGAAAATATAGAGAATATAACTTGAAACCTAAGTAAATAACAAATAAGGAAACATAGACTAATTCCTAACTAAGGTTCCTAATCGGTGTTGGTATCCCAACAAAAATTGTAAAAAAAACAACAAGGTTCTGGTTTACTAACCTAGTGAAAAGATGAAAAATTCTCCCAAAATTTATTGACTTCTGTCGGGAATCTCTTCTTCAATTTCAGGGTTTAAGCATTTGAAATTGGATAAAACTTAAGGGCGAAAATAATGTTGAAGGGGATTCAGAAACTGGGTTTTCAATATTTTATAGAGATTTGTCGAGATACCGATGAATAATCACCAGAAGGAGAAGGAGGAGGAGGAGGGGGGAGGGAGGGGAAAGTAACATTGTAAACCATTGAAGTTTTGGCGCCAGGAAATGAACGTAGACAATAAAAGGTTAGGTTTGGACCGGGCCTGATAGGTAACGCCCATACGTATACAATACGAAAATTATCGTACCTAACATGAGTATATTGGATTGAGAATTGTATCACGTATGTATATTAAGAACAATTTTTTTGGGGACCCTTCAGAATTTGAGGGGACCTTTTTATGCTTAGACCATCCTTCCTACAAAATTAAAGGGTGTTCTAATGGGAGAAAAAGTCTAGGTTACCCTTTATTAAACTAATCCTAATCTAACCTAATCCTTAAACCTAATCATATATAAATCTAAATCTAAACCTAATTATTATAAACCTAACCAAAATTAAATCAAATCCTCCTTCACTTTTTTCCCCTCTTCAACTCCCATAATCAAATCAAATCTTCCTTCTCATTTTTAACCTAATCAAATCTTCCACTTATCTTATTGTCTATTCCAATGGCTCAATCGAATCATGGTTTTGAAAAAATTACAAAAGAACTGATTGATGAAGCGATTCAAGAACTTGTACCATAAATTAAAAAACTGGTTGTTGATGGTGGAGGCAAAATCGAGACCTAAACGAGAGAACCAAAGGCTGAATCTTCCAGTAGTAATATTACAAGGTAATTCCCGACAAACCCCTTCATTTTTATGCGTTTATTGATTGTTATTTTGACTTGAAATCATGAAAATTAGTGTTGAAAAAGTAATAGCAGTGAAAAGTTCGATTAGGATCACCAAATCTTGTCACCCAAACTTTCTGTTAGGAAGAAGACCAAGAACAGTTCGCTTGAGAAAAGAAATTAGGGTCTAGCCAAACTTTCAGTTTGTCAATACTTTTGAACCGAACTTTTTTTTGATAAAATTAATTGGAGTTCAATTAGATCGATAATATAACTTTTCAACCGAACTTTTTAGTCCCACTATGGGAAAAAAATGTTCGGTCAGGTTTCAAAATTTTTTTTTCCAACCGAACATTACACTGTTTTTAGGGATCTTGATGTATGTTGGCCGAACATTTTGATTCTTTACCGAACAAAAAGTTCGGTTAATTCGATAATAGACATTCCTAACCGAACTTTTACATTAGTTAATTTATTACCCGTGGTTTAATATTTATGGACAAAATGTATTATTTAGGCTCTGAAAGAAGGTAAAGGGAAAAGAAAAGGAAAGGGCTACTACTCGTTCAAATCTTCTTGTCAATTTACCATCACTAGTAACTCCAGAAGAAATATATGAAATGATGAAGAATGATCCGGAATAGGTAAAAATGATGAACGATCCTAAGAATCCTTGGAACAGTGCTTACAATCCCCTTAACTACATTGAAGTTGAATTAGAGGAAGAAGAAATTCTTCAAATGATGAAGAATGATCCGGATTTTGATCTGAGACTCTTTTTCAGGGAAGAACAATGAAGCTGGGGAGAACAAGAAGAGAGGTGGTGATGAGGCTAAGGATAAGATGAGAAGAGTAAAAAATAGTGTTAAGAAGTCGAGAGTAACAAGGAGTGGAAGAATTGGACGAGCTCTATTTGGTTGATAATTACGAATATATATGTTGCTTTTTATTTCGTTGTTGCTAGGTGTTTTTAAATTTTGAACAATATGTAATAAGTGATAAACCTATTATGTTATTATGAACCTATATCTTTAAACAATTTTATGTTTAAGTTACGTTTATGAACCTACAAAAATATATGACAATGTTAATTGTGACAAAAAAATTCTACAAAGTTCGGCTGAGAATACATCTTTACATTCAACCGAACACACGAGTTTGGCTAGGTCGATATATCTTGTATGAACCAAATATTCAAGTTTGGCTAGGAAATTAACTTCCATAAATTGCTGAACTTTCTACTTAAAGTTCCCGCTAGTTTATAACTAAGAGTTCAACTAGAAAAATTTTGGGATCGAACTGGCCAAATATTACACTGGTTCAACCTAAACTAGTCGAACATTAGGAGTTCTTCGATTAGGTATCCGAACTTAGTCCAAAACTCCATGAAATCAAAGTTTGGATACCTGTTCTTCATTTTCCTAGCCGAACGTTGAACGACCTAGACGAATCTCGGCTATAAAAGTTCACATTTTCACCAAATTTGAGCCAATTCAAGCAACAAAAACTTGTTAACAAGTATACCTGAGTATCACAAACGTTACAATCTTCATATTCTTCATTGTGAACCTCGTTTATCTTATAAAATCCCTCATTTTGAGATTTAGATTGGGATTGGGGAAGCAAACATTCACCATCTAGTAAATCATCCATCACCGGATTGTTATGACGATTAACGAATACTTTGTTCACTCTACGATTTAAAGGTTCGAATTCCTCTGATTTTGCACTATAATCACTCATTTTGAACTTAGAATCACCAAACCTAGGTTTCAAATTTTTCCCAAAAACTCTTATTCTCCTTCTTCCTCTTCTCCTTTTTCCCAACACTAAATCTAACTCAAATGTTTTATCTTATCTAACTAATTTAATCTACAACTAACAATCAATTTATTTAACTTCTAATTAAGTAAGAGTATTTTGGATATTACTAGAATTATATGGATACGGGGTCCTATGATTTACTTCATAGTGACCTTATGAAAAGGGGAGGAATGGTCCCCTCAAATTCTGAGGGGTCCTCAGAAAATCTTTCGATATTAAGTGGGAATTGAATAAATACCCCTACTTTTAATGGGCTTTCACAACTACCCTCATCAGGGGAGGAACCAGGGGTTGACTATCCTGGTTCTAGTCCCTGTAAAATCCTTATAACCGTACTGAAACCCTTATTTTTATTCTATATTTTGTCTTTAGTCCACCTATAATTTAATATTTAGTCCACTAAAATCATACATGTTTATGGAATGTCTTTTTACCCCCTCTATGTTAATTTCTGGGTTCGCCCCTGACCCTCATCCATTATATTTATACCCCTCCCATTCTAGAAGGAAGTCCAGTATGAATTTATGTTCCAAAATTACCCTTCCATATAAACAAAGATTTAAGGAAAAAATATGTTATAGTTTTATATGTTTTCTCGATTAGAGAGAGGAAAAGTTGTGATCAGAACTGTGAGATAACTCCGACGAGTTCTTTATCATTTTTTACATGCGAATTGTGAGATTCATCATAAAAACATTGTGTTCTTCTTCATCTTCATCATTTCTTTTTTCATCTGCAATATTTTCTAGATTTCCAGTGATTCAGCTAAATTTGAGATCTGATTTTGTAATTTCTAGTTGAAGATTCAGCTAGATTTCTTAGAAACAGGTACGATTTTGAGAAACGTATATGTAATAACCGTAATCGCACGACGTATACAATATAGAAGCGGCAAATACGGGTCGAACCCACAGGGAACGATGGAAATACTATAATCAATATTCCTAATCGACTAACCAGAAAAAATATTTTGGGGATTTTTAGAATGCGAAAATAAAATAATAAAATAAACTAAATTAAAATAATATAGTGACGGAATCGGTAACTAGGGAATTTGGTTTCCACCAATTTAATCATGCAAAATTCATACAATCTCCTAACGTAATTTCTATAATACTCGAGACAAATTTTGAATCAACCTCATATCTCGAAAAATATTTCAATAAAATCCTAAATGTTTCAGTTTCACCAATGCAATCTCCTTCGCTTTTAATGTAGCAATTCTAAAGCGTTGTCTATCAAACCTAAAACATACACCGTCAAAGAATTTAACCCAAGCACGACATATCAATTGAAAAGCATAAACAATCAAGAAAATCACGTAAACAATTAGATGTCAAGCTATATGAAGTAAAATTACTGGTCATTAAATCATACGAGAATATTATTATGAAGTTCACACGATCAATACATATTATTATGAAGTTCACACGAGCATATCTCCGGACGTCTTCAGTCTGTCCGCCGTCAGAGAAGTACTCCTCTCTTCCCAGAAACCAATCGTCACCTTTTTCGCTTCTCGCCGAACTCCCCCTTCTTCTGTTCTGTATGATTTCTTTTTATACCGTCCTCCAACACCTACTCTCTTCTCTTTTGCCACGTTGGCATCCAACCAATCATCCCCCACTCTTTTCTGTCATATTTTGTCGAGCCTATACCTTCTTTTTCACTCACGCCCCAAAACATCATATGGCTCCACTTTTCACCGACCACTAACAACAACACCTTACTCCTCTTTAGTTTGCAGCTACATCCAATACCCAAGCCTACAACTTCTCTACTCTGTCTTTACTTGTTTTAACATTTCTCACCACGTCTCAATTCCACCGGACCAAGACCATCAGAACATGTCTCCTCAATTGCAGCGCTCTCCCTGACTACCTCATGTTTGCCATGAGCAAAACGCAACAGCTTATCCAACTTCATCTCGTCGGGTTCTCTCCTAGCCAATGTCCACATCCAACTCACTTCAAAGCTACCGAACACTAATAGTAACCATCACAGGACTCACGTTGGTTATTTTCTTTACATTGTCGGGGTTTTACCATTTCACTTCATTTAACTAGAGTTTTCATGTAAGCTTAAATTTAAGATGTACCACCTATAAAAACAATAAAAATATATTATTAGTATAAATTAAAGTACTAGCAAATATAAACTAGGTGGTATATGTATATATTATGCCCGTATCAATTTGTAAATTGAGGTCTTTGACTTATACAAGGAAAGGTAATCTATTCTTAATGGGATTTGACAAGGAAGAAAGCTATATAAGAGCAACTTCAACAAGAGGGAGAGATATCTAGTTTTCAACTAGTTCTTTTCTCACCTCTTCTACTCCTTTTTGTAGGTTTGTAGGGGGAAGATTTTCCATATCCATGGTTTGTAATTTCTTTTATTCTTGAATTCAATTGTGTAAACTTCAATTTATGAGTAGTTAATTTTGTTATTGGTTAGGGAATAGTTGAATTTTACAATACATGATTTTTTGATTAATAAATTAGTTTTGTCTTAAAATTATCGTTCATAATTTACTGAAAATATCGATATGCATGATTGAGTATTTATTTAGTTAAGTGGCCAATTGATTGAACTCAAATTCATATCTAGAGAAAGTAATAAATAATTTTGACGTGTTGCGACACACATCATCTTATGAATGTCAATATAAAATCCACTGGTGAGGCAGAAGTCGAGGCGAAATGTTTATTTGATCGCTCTCGAGGATGGATTATTTCATTATGACATTGGTTTACTCAGCGATTAAGCATGAGAATAATGTTCTTTGATACTTCTAACTTCTTATTGTTAGTGTGCAGAAACTTTATGTCCTCATAGCTCTTTGAATGCATGTGCTTTAGAATATTTGAAAGTTAGAAGATTAGGTTTGGGGGTAAACCTCTTGTAAACGCTCACGAGGTTGTACCTCGTCTACTAAGGACACCTAGGGGTTTAAAGACTTGATACACATGCTAAGTGTAACCGTATCCTCAACGAAAGGGAGTTGTTATATTTAAGTTTAGTTTAGTCTAGATGTAGTTTAATTTAGCTTTCTCGAGGACCAACAAAGTTTGAGTGTGGGGAATTTGATATGTGTCTAAGACACTTTAATTAAAATACAATTGGTTGTGATTTCTTTATAATATTTTCTTGTATTCTGTGTATATTATGCTTATTTTCTATTTTGTAGGTATTTTGGAGTCACTTTGAGCAAAAGTGGAAGAAATTATCTAAAAGGTCAAAACGGTTATTTCATGGGCAAACACTATTGCCATTATGCAACTATAACGCTAGTAGAGAGAACTCTAATCCGTAATGTTAGAGCTTTAATCTCTACACAAGTAGCGATATAGTATTTGTTGCAAAGGGATATTGTGGACAATAGTGTGTAAAATATAACCCTAGGTTAACACACCGAACTTATGAGCATGTGGGTAGGAGCAAATTGATTCAAAAGTTACTAACACAACTGATTGAATTATATCTAGAGAGCCTATTTTAGGTGGTTCACTTGATTATAATCCGTTAGAGAACTTATTCTATGCGGTGAATTTAGGAATCCAGAGACTAATTGAACTTTAACTTGTCTAAATTTGTTAACAATCTAAGTTTATTGAAGGTTACGCTTGTATGATTAATAATATCTTTGTTAGGTAGTGGAGAATGATTCCATCTCATAATTTTATTACAAAATACAATTTTCAGATTCACTAAATCACAATAGTTTTTGCTAAGAACACTTTTATAACAACTTTTGCTCAATTCCTCCCTTGGGACCGAACTTACTTGTCGATATACTACTTGTTAATGTAAGAGAAGTAGATAACTATTATTTGTGAGTTTGACACCTCATCAGTCACTAGTTTCTTTGTGTGGTTTATCATTTGCTTAGGTTGTTACTCTTGATTTTGTAGTTATACAGTTTGATTGTTCTTGTTGAGACCATAATCTGCAACCAATATGTTTTTGGATTTTAGTTTTTGGTGTCAACTTTGGTTGTTGACACCATAATTTGTTACCAACATGTTTCTGGATTTTAGTTTTTTGGTGTCAACTTTGGTTCTTGATACTATTTTCTTTGTATCAACTTCGATTGTTGACACCATTATCGGGAAATAATATGTTTTTAGATTTCAGTTTTGGTGTCAACTTTGGTTGTTGACACCATATTTCATTTTTATATTCCATTTTGGTGTCAACTTTGTTTGTTGACACCATAATTTGTGTTTGGATTTCAGTTTTGGTGTCAACTTCGTTTTGTTGACACCATAATTTGGAAACAACATATCTCTGCATTTTAAATTTGGTGTCAATTTTTGTTATTGATACCAGTTTCTGGAAAAAAAAATTGTTGCATGGATCTATTTCCGGTTATGTTCTTTTTTATTGTAGTTTTCATTTTTTTTTATTGTGTTTTATGTTTTGTGCAGGCAAACAATGGTGGTTGCAGAGTTTTTATTTTGAAAACTAAGTGTCTCTTATCATGTTTCATCATCAGCAACTATTAGTGAGATGAAAAGTGTTTCCAAAGATACTTGGACTTATCTTCCTAAAGATCTCATTCAGTTTTTTTACAATATGGATGGAACGCAGTATACCATTCGTTTTGATTTTGATTTAAAATGTTTGATTTTCTATTACGTCTCGAATGGACTTGATGTGTTGAATTTTCGTGTTGAGTTAATTATTTGTATTGCTGTTACTTCTTCATATGTTGCATGTTCTTCGGCGTCATTGAGTTGTGTTTTAAACAACAAGGTATCTGTTGTTTTAAACATCTATGACCAAAATGGCACCAACAAAGGTTGATGATTGGGCTAACATCCTAAGTGGTGTAAGGCAGGTATTTGAAGGAGGTATTAAAGAAGTTTGTGATGTTATAATGAGATGTGCAATGCATAGTGGATACAAATGAAAACTAGTTAAGAGTGATCGAAAGCGAAATAGTGTTGAGTGCAAGTTCAAGGAAAAGCATGATTGTCCCTAAAGCTTTCATTCATCTAATGTTCCTAAAACTAATGGTGTTTTTCAGTTTAAGACATATAATTCAGAGCATTCGTGTGGTTTGGCTTGTTCAAATCCTGCAAAGCTTCGAATGAGGAAGTCTCTTGTGAAGAATATTTTAGTAATGATCTAAGAGTATCAAACAAGAAGAAGTCTTTTGCAAAGCTGCTGATGTCAAAAAGTTATTTCATACATAATACGGAGTCGAGCTTACTCACAGTCAAGCATATCATGGTTTAGAATTCGGCAGAAAAATTAAATTGATACCCTTACCCATAATTTGACCAAATTATATCATAATGGACCATGTGTTATTTGTATTTTCGATATTGCCATACTAATTTGCTAAGTTTCTTAAGTTTTTCTTGAGATTCATGTAATTGATTTTACACACAGCTTACCTTTTCCACTTCCTATAACTCTTGGGGTTTTGTTCAATGAATAATATGTGTGTATTGGTAGTGGTCAAGTTAATTATGATGGACGAAAAGGTTTTTAGTCTATTATAAAATCAGTCACGGTTATGAAAAATATGGTTAAATTAAAGGCAGTTTAAAGAATATGAGGTTTACTTGGATTATGAAACTTGTATGACGGTTAGGTGGAGTATTTCCCAAGTTTGGGGTTCCTAATATGAGTATTTGTGAGATATTAATAGTCCTATATTTCCTATGACACTAAAAAATGCACAAGGAGCCTTTATAAAGATATTGTAGTCGTGAAGGGAAGACATCTTTAAGATCATCAACGTGAGGTATGAAAATCAACTGGGAGGGAGTGATACATCATGGGAATTTAACACTACAATTGTGAGAGGGTCACAACCATTATGTCATACAATGATGTGTGTGGTGAGGAAAAATCTATATGAGCAAAAAGACTTGCCGAACGAGAGAGTGGGTTGAATTCTAGGGTTTCTAGGGTTTATGTTGGTGAAACTAGAACTTCATATTGTTCTTCGACGTTCTTGTTTAAAGTCACAAAAACCATGGTGATGAAGGTATATGGAAGAATAATAGCAATAGAAGATGTACACTCATTAAAATATGTATTGTTGTTAACTGGTCGTTTATCATTACTGGGTTACATAACGAGTTGATTATATGATGCTCGACGATATAATAACTTGTTATAAAAAATGTAAAATTCTCGGGGTGGTTGTGGTTGTGAGCATATTCTACAAAGTGTCGGTGAATTATGTTTATCTTTGTGACGTGTAATTATATATGATGATATTAGTTAATTCGTCCTTAGTACTATCAATCATGTTAATATAAAAATTTAATATAAGGGTTCGAGCTAAGTTAATCAAAGTAGGATGTTTTATACCTAGTATATTAGATGTCACAATCCACTATCTATACGGAATATATCCGTTCAGAATTAATGTATCCTCGGTATCCCAACAATGGCATGTGTATTTGAATTCTGCTTAAATATTGCCGCCGAATATGTGTATGTGTGCCTATCAATATGGTTAGCAAGGGTATATGATCGGGTGTTTAACCGCTCATCTCTTTTAAAATAAGTTAGTCGAGTCTTAAAAGAATGGTTCGGCCACTACCCGAAGTAATGTTAAAACACCTTAGACGACAAACAATATGACATCTTAGTTTTTTTCTTTAAATAATTTAAATATTAAAAAAAATCCTAAAGAAATCTTGATCGATAAATAATTTATCGTTTAAGTCTTAAAAAAAAGAAAAAAAAATTAAAGGACAAACAGGTTACCGTATAATGTTTTCTTTCTCCCATTACTTCATTTGAAATAAAGTTTGAAGCCTCGAAGGAGTATGGGTATTTAGGAGAGTCACTCCTCTTACACCCTATTTGGTTCAGGTTATTGAATATTTTGTAATCTGATTATAAGGGAATCTGGAAAAAACTAATCGAATTTCAAAGAATCAATTCCTTTCGCACAAATTTGTGTTTGGTTCAAGTTTTTTAGGAAAAAAAATTAAATAATGAGAATAAAAGGTTTTTAATGACTTTTATCTTCTGATAAAAAAAAAAAACTTTCTCACTAAACCAGTAAACCCTAACCGTCAAGAACCTCAATTTCAAAATATAACCTTGAAAATTTTGAAATAAACTCCAAACTCATTTTTCTTGATTGAAATCTAGAAGTCCACAATCTAGAGAACTAGAAAAACTTCATAGTCTTGGTCTAAATTTAAAGATATTTGATTAATGTCTTAGTTTTGTATAGAAAAATTTATTTTTAAGCAAGATAGAATAAAGATATATATATATATATATAATAGGTATCACCCCGGCCTGTGGCCGGGGGCGCAACATTTTTGATTTTTTTTTATGTTGTATGTGTTTTTAATACTCATATTTTTCGTTTTGTAACTTTAAACAAAAATATATTGTAAAATTTAATTCTTAAATACCATTGTTGTGATATTGTTTAGAAGGCATACCATTAATACATATGTATACATTATTCAAAATTAGTTTAGGTTAAATAAAAAAATTAGTTTTTTTCCTTCGAGGATTAGCTGGGGCGTTCGTATATATTTTTTTCTTTGACATTTGCAACACTTTCATAAGCATATAAATCATTTTCCATTTGATTTACTATAATACCCTCCATCAACCGTATTTATATTTAACCACACCTCCGCCAATTGTATATAAAATCAAAATCGTGGTATCACCAACACTAACTGCAAAGAAATCCAAGGAGGACTAACTTATGTTAAAGTATCTCTGATATTTTGTGAAGATGGAAAAAGACCCCATATTCCTGCAAACATAAAATTTCGAAGTTGATTCAACCAACTTTTCATAAAATCACAAGTATAAACATTAGAGAATCAAAAATTCAGAACAAAAAAGGGATAGTAGAAGGGTTGTACGCCTGTATCTGGCGTTTTTCTTCTTGATGCCCATATCTCAATCGCCTTTGAACATTTTTTTACTATGAGAACATATGGAAACAGTCTATCTATTTTCATGAATTCAATCAATGGTCCTCTGGTGCCAAGCTATCTATTCACATATATAAATACAATTCTAATTTAGGATTTTTTAGAACAACATACCAGCTTTGCATGTTAGAAGAACAAAATTATCTTGTTGACATTTGTGTTACCCAATCAGGTTTTCAGACTTCTATTAGGTTTATCTACTGCCAAAAGTTTCACTGTCCTCCCTTTGTTTTGATGATGCTGCCTTTGCCCAAAATTCCATTTGCTAGACCTTGGAATTGATACATCGACCACAACGGGAGTTTGGATTTGGATTTAAAGATTAAGAGATCGAAAACTAAAAGATTCAACCCACAAATCTTGATTAGATAAAACCATCAAAAGCTAAACTAAACTGAAATCAAGAGATTCAAAAATAAAAAAAAAAACATTAATTGATATAAGAGGGTTTGTGGACCGCCCAATTTCGTTTTCAGGTTTCACTGAAGCAAGGACAGTGGATCTTTTACACACACCCCACCACCCACCACCCCACCCCACCCCACCTCACCCAACCAACCTAATAAGCCGCTGGCTGAGAAAAATTACCCCATTTAATTTATTATTTTAATATCCAGTTATCCATATACGACCCTGCAATTCTTTTAGCGAGATTTTTATGTCAGCAATAATCATAGCTTCCACTTTCGCTACCAAAGAATCAATCATTTCTTAGTTGTCAGTTTCTTCAGCAACAACACCTTGTTGCAAATCGATTACAACTTGAGCACTCAACAACTTAAATATTATTCAACGTGGGTTCTCTGAGTTGCATGGTTCAACCTCTTTGATTGATATTTGTTGCATGGTTAGTCTTTTCACGTTATAGAAATATCAAAATATTATAAACAATATTCAAAAGAGGGTGCTCTATACTTGATAAAAAAAAGTTCATTCCATAAACCTGGAATTAAAATTAAAAAACCTTTACCTACCTTTATTTATTTGCACCTGAACATAATCACACTATATCTATATATAGATTTACCTACTTCACTAATTTACGCGTGGCTCGTCATTCTTGTATTCCAGAATAAGACCAAGTTAGAAGAACCACACTTCTTTTGCCTGTTGGTAGCTATGTCAATCTTCATAAAACCAAGGATATCTGAACTAATTAACATTATCCACTCTAATCGTTATTCTTTCTCTATTTGGCCTGAAGCTCTTTGCCAAAATTTTACAAAAGGTTTTATCCTAAAAAGCCGAAACCATCTTTGTACACACGGTCAAGAGCTTGATTTCTCGCTACAAATCAAATAAATTTAATAGGAGGAAATCCACGGCCTTGGCTCAATCTTTCATCTTTGTATATTGTTTTTAATTTAATGCTTAGTTTAAATGATGTTTAAGTGCCAAACACTTATGAGCTTAAACTTCCAAGTCTTATTACTAGGAGGATGACCATGGTCCCTACAAAATCTTGAGTAAAGTTCTACACCAATGCAAACTTTAATCCTTCAAGAAGAAATGCGGTAATTTTTAAATAATCGCTGGAATTTTTCTTTAAACATTGAATTTGCTTGTTGTTTAGAAACCAATTTCGATAAAGTAAATAACAACAAAGCAATACATCTAATTCAATAAAGTGAATAACAACATTTAACATAAGAAATGTTATTGACATGAGAGTATAATTTCGGGAATATGGAATCTCATGACAACTAACATTTAGAAAATTACACAATAATATGACTTCAATTGTACCCAACCATCGTATTTATTTCCTTGCTTGTCATCAAAAAATTGTATAACATAAAGTGGAACTAAAGCATAGCACCAACTAAAACATATCACTGATTTTAAGCATGCTTGCAATATAATCATGCTTTAGCTTCAACAGAAACTAATTTGAAGGAAATATATTTAGTAAGGAAAATTATTTTGGTCTCGATGTAAGGCACCACGCCAGTAAGTGGAAGGTCTCTAACTTAAGTACAGTTCAGTTGGGAATATTTAACATTGAGAGAGAGTTCCACCAACTCAAGCTAACAATTTAAATAAGAAACTCAACCATAAATGTTAAAGGTGAGTACTAATATTTTCTTGACTGAAAAATATCAATAATTCACCTCTATAGTTATTTGACCCATCATACTAAATCTTTGTTATATTTTTTTTTATAAGTTAAAAATTATATTAATGAATAGTAATATTTATATAAAAAAAAGTTAAAAGATCACAAAAATTTATAAATTATTTAAATTTAAAATACGAGATATTCAGGTATTCTACAGAAATTAGAAATTCCGGTCTTTTCTCAAAACTCATACCAATACTATTAGAGCATCCACAGTGGGACGACTAGACCAAAAAAGTAAACAGTAAAATTCTTGATCTTTACTCCGCATGAAACACAACGGAGAGGGATTAAAATTTGATCGGGCGGTTGTCTAAGCTAGCGCCTGGCGTTGGACGCACGACTAGGTATACGTCTGTTAAAATTTTGTTTTACGGGCGTACGTCTATGAAAACGCTTGGGTAGGGCGGACGCTTGATGAACGCTCGGTGGGAGGCGTTACCCAAAAGAACGCCTGATGATAGACGCACGCTTAGCAGCACGCCCCAGAGACAGGCATATGTATAGCCGAACGCCTAATGAGGTGTTATCCTAGCAACACGCCCGGTCAATAGTGTAATCGTCCAGCTGATACGTGTTTCAAAGAAGACGGGCGCATACTTAAGGTTACGCTTGAATCATCAAGTGCTTCCCTAGCCAAACGCGCGTCTCACCAGGCGGAGAGCTGGGTGAACGCCTGATGGGGCGGAACAATATATGTTAGCACAACTTTCTTCTCCTCTCAACATTTTCATTTTTCTCCTGAACACTTCCAACAACAAACGCATTCCACTCACAAGCGCCTACCACACCACTTGTTAAACCGAATTCTCCCAAATCAAGCTCAACCTTTTTTCAAATTTGCAAAAGCTTGGCAGATTTGTATCAACTAATCTACGTTAGGATTATTTCAAAGCAAGGTAATAAACTCAAACTTTGATATAAATTTTAATAGATTTTATAGGTTTAGATTATGATTTATTGTAATGTTTTGTTAATTAAATTTGTATATATATGTTTAAAGATTAAACATATGATTATGAAATAGACATATTAGGTTTTACAAATTGTAATTTTGGAATTGAGTATAATTCTAGGGTTTATGGAAGTTGTAAATTGGGTATAAAAAATTGATGATAATTTGTTGAATTGAAGTTAAAATTGATTAAGTAGTTGGTTAATTTGAGTTGAGTTGTGGTTAATTTTATGATTAATTGATTTGATATGATTGTTTATGAAATTTAGGAACTTAAAATCAATCATATCCAATCAATTGATTAGAGCTCAATTAATTATGTTTTGTTGCCACCCATTATGCTCAACTGAATCAATCTCTGATAGGCTTTTTTGCAAACTTATGAAATCGTCTATGAACAGATCATTTGGTTTATTGTTTAAGAGTTTGAGAGATAGATACCAAAAAAATCTAAATCAAACTCCCTTTTTTTCTTCTTATTTAGTCGTAAACTTAAACTCCATGTTTTCTCTCTTCATCGATTGTTCTTCTTTGTTGATTCTCAGAAAACTTCAAGCTGATTCTGAAGATGAACAGGTCTAGAGTTACAAGATCGGGACGAATTGGTTTGAATCCACTATCAACTGAATCTGGAAGTGGTGTAGTTGTTGATCCACAAATTCAAGATTTGGTGAATGGAGAAGTTCAATCACCAGTGATTCCTATCGAAATGTCTGTTATAAGGAATCGAGCAAATTTGTTGGTCAGGGTCTTGAGTCGTTCCATTTATGCTGGGGAGTTGTTGAGTGTTGAAAAACAAAGAACAATTCTGCAAATGCTTAAAGAGATGTCAAAACCTGACGAACGAAGGTGTATGACGAGGAGGCCTGAATATTTATCACCATTTGGCGGGGATGTTCAAGAGAATGTTGGTCGTAGTGGATGAATGAATTATGGATTTTGTTCTACCTTAATGTTTTTATCTTTTAGACAAGACTTTGTTGAAGCGTTGTTGGTTATGGTGTTGAACCTTGTTAGTACTTTTATTATGAATATGAATTTCTTAATTTAGCTTGAATGAGTGATTTGTAGTTTGTTTTTCTTTTATATTTTTCTTCTGATTGGTCGAAACCAACACTACAATCTTGCGATATTGATAAATGAATTCTACACATCGTTACATCTTCAAATGTAGATAGGCTCGTATCTTGAGTGTGTAGTCTTTTATCACGTTGATGTTAATGCGAAAAAATGAGTGCTTGGTAGTTCTTTTTCATCTAAATTACTTAATTACTCGAAATTTAAAGTTTTCATTAATTCAAGGAAAAGGTACATTGGAAGTTCATTAATATTTAAAATAACATTATTAATTCAAAACTAAACTGGAAATTTTAACCTCTTGTTACTTATCTGATAAATAAATATATAAATTATAAAAGTCAAGACTGAAAATATCAATCCATTAATAATCCAAATAATTAAGGTTTTAGCTAATCCGAGAATGCTTTAAGCTTGACTTCTCCTTCTCTGCAAAATATTTGCCTTCCTAAGTTCGATGTACTCTTTTGTTACGACATCCAACTCGGAGACATCCATCATCATAATACGAAAGTCGTCGTTTGCTTCTTTCTTTACGTCAAGTTTTTCTTTCCTAGCTTGTTTTGCTGCAAACTTTGCCGAAGACTCAGCTAGTTTTGTTGTAAACTCATATTCTCTCTACGCCATCTTTATCTTTGTTTGTTCTATATAATTGGTGTTGAAGTTTGTTGCTCTTTAATAATTATTTCCATCATTTCATGTTGGCCACTGTATTTTGCTCTCCCTGTTTTCTTCTGTCGTTTCGCCTTTTTTTTTTCCCATATGACGGTTATATGTGTTAGGTATATCTCTTATTTCTTCATCACCACTGGAATGGTCTTGGCTTGTTTCATGTCTTTCCCGGTCTTCCTCGCCGCTTTCAGAATCTTCTTCAGCTTGTGATGAATCGAAAACAGCTGTCGATCGTCGTGAATATTTAATATTTTCTAACATAATTGCGTACCACTCGTCATGCTTAAATATTTTGCCACCATTAACCTTCTTAAAAAGCTTTCTTACTTCTTCAATCTGTTATTTTTTTAAAAATGGTTTAACAGACGATATACAATTCAAAACACTAATGTACGGGATAAAAATTAAACGGATACTTACCTTTGTTTCGGGGGCCCATCCAGTATGGTGTTCACGTTCCACTTCCGCCTCTTTTGCAGAGTAAAGCACCACATCTTTACTTATTCCCTGAAATCGTTTCTGAATGAATGTCCAAGTGCGCCATGGCATTGTAGGTATGACTTCTTTCATCCCATTTAAGATGCGAGACCATAATTTTTCTTCTGATGGATTGGCACCAACACTACAATTTTGAGATATTGCTAAATGAATTTTACACATCGTTACATCTTTAAATGTAATAAAATTTGGACCTCGTGGTTTTTGTGTCATAATTCTAACCGATTTGGAAAACAAATATATGAAAAGAACGAAATTTTTCTCGTATACAAATAAAATGGATATACCAATCAACCAATTCATTTATAGGTATACCTAAAATATAACTGTTACAACGGTAACAAACTCAACGACTATCAAGAGTAAGCGCTTGCTTCGAATCACGCCCCACACACAGGCGCTCGCTTAACGAGACGCCCCAAACACATGCTCTCTCTTACGCGCACGCCCAGAACAGGCGTTGTAATAACCAAACGCCCAATACAAACTTTAACTAGCCAAACGCCTAATTAACAGGCGTGCTTCTAACGTTACGCCTTGTTGGACGTCCTCTTGGATGAACACCTGAGAGCGCGGAGTTCTGATTTCAACCTGAAAAATAAAACACACGTCTAGTTAAACGCCTGACACCAGACGGGGAGCGAACGTCACGCCTGGCACGAGACTCACGACTAGGTTAACGCTCCACTATAATTGGGTTTGGTCCAGTTTTTGGATCAAATTTGATCCCAAACAGTAAAAAATCCGGACCAAAACCCAAATTTGATCGGCCCACTGTGATTAAATTTTGATGGACCAAAGACCAAATTTGGGTTTGGTCCATCATTTAATCCCACCACTGTGAATGCTCTTAGAGAATAAACATCCCTTATTAGCCAGAGTATCCGTTGAAAATTTTGCTTCTCTATAAGTATGCTAAAAAACAATAGAAGTTAACAATTCCTTATCTCATAGAACAAACCAAGGCAAATTCGAACTTTCAAGAGCCTGGATAGCACTCCTAGAGTCCGACCTAATCAAAACACTATCAAAATTCCACTTCGTTGCCCACTCCAGACCAACAATTATTCCATACAATTCCGCCAAGAAGTTGGTAGTTATACCGAGTCTCACATAGAGAGCTCCTAACACCGAACATTGATCATCTCGTGCAATAATGCCAACATCAGCCACTCCTGGGTTTCTACGAGAAGCCCCATCGCAGCAAAAGAGAAGAATACCCGGATCCGGTGGTTTCTGAATGCACTCAATAGGCGTACATATTTTTACATTTCGAAAAGCCACTCTAAAAAAATCCATAATCATCAAATCTGCCGAGGTATTATACATATTCCCTTTCAACCTTCGTGAGTACTCGTGAACCAATTGAAATATTCTCTTCTTAAGAAACAAGCAGAAGGTTTCCTCTTTCCATACACAAAAGCATTTCGCATCCTCCATAATTCAGATCGAACTACCAAGATGGCAGTCAACCACAAATCTTTAATCATTCTACTACACCCTTTTGCAGCCTTATAAGAAATATTTAAAACACAATTAGGAGTCAGGTCGAATATACCTCCAATCCATTGCCAAACTCTCCTCGCCAATCTACACTGCCAAAGAATATGCTCAAGAGTTTCTTCCACAACGTTGCACAAACAACACTTGTTAACAGCCTTAATCTTAAATCTGCTACTAACCTTGTCAATGGTTGCACACGCCCCTCTAGCAAATTTCTAATTCTGAGCTCCCAATGCAGGATGTACAGCCGGTCTCCACAATAAATTTGCGTCACCAAGCTCAGGTTGTTTCACACGGACCAACTCCTTGGCAGATGCAACAGAAAAAGAACCCCCTTAATGCTCGGTTTCCACACTTTCACATCTGGCCCTCCCATAGGTCTTGGTAAGTCATCAATATTCACACCTGCACTAAGAAATAAAGCCTGATAGTTTGGAGATAAGATAAACACATTTAAAAATAGAAAGTCGAATACAAAAAGAATAGAAAAAAAATAATCAAAAAACAATATTTTACTTGTAACTGGATCTGCAATTCTGACGTTATTATTGTGGAAGGATTAGACCAATAGAATATGTTGAACCCTTGGTCATGTGCTTTAAGAACTTGCTTTCCTTTCTCCTTAGGTCCTCAAAAATCCAAGAAAACAACAAAATCTAGAGTTAGTTTAGTAAAAGAAATCCATATCTCACTAAATCTCTGAAAACCAAAATCCATATCCCCTTGAGAACATAACATACATATAAATCTGAATTGACAAACTTGGTACACAAACATTTCATCAGGAGGCTCATGACTTAATATTCAGCTAATATGAGCAACCAAGAAGCGATGTAATACTGGAAACTCAAATGCACCGGCAATCACATCCCAAACTGGATTTTCCAGAATCACATAATATCTTGATTCTCACCCTCCAAGTCAATCTCAACGAAACCTGAGATTTTGTAGTCACCTCACATCCTGGTCCACACTGATTCAACTCGCACTGGCAACTATACTGTCTATGAACAAGAAAACCTAGGATTAGCAGCAGCAGCAGCCATGGTTAATGACACCAGCAAAAAAGGTGTCTTTTATAGTTTGATTCACAGATGATAAGAACATGAATCAAAGACTACACAAATGAAATGTTTTGAACCAAACACTCATAGCCAAAGAAGCTCGTGAACATCCTAATACCTACAACAGAAGTACACCGGACAGATAGGAGAGAGTTACCCTATATCAGTACTCTCCTCGTTGATTCTACTCGACCTTTAGTGGAAATCATGAGCAACACAATAACTGAACCCTGACCTAAAATACCAGGAACACAAAACACCCATTAACTTATGTCTTAAATTCAAAAACATGAAATGCATCGTTCTGATTACCTTCGAAATCGGGAGAAAAAAACTAAATCAGCAAAACTTAAGAACATAGAGCAGAAATCAAGAGAAAGCAGAAAATCAAAAATCAAAACAACACAGCAAAAGAGCAAACCCTAACCTATGTTTGGTTCGGCTTGAAAAACCATAACCAAGCCCGTTATCATACCGTATTGCTAAATCCTTGGTCATAAGCTTCAAGAACATGCTTTCCTTTATCCTTAATTAGGTCCTACAAAATCCAGCGAAACAACAAAATCAACAAAATCTAGAGTAAATTTAGTAAAAGAAATCCACAGCTTTATGCTTAAACATGTAGCACATAATATATCAAACATCAATTCTCTTAAGTAGCATCAAAAAAATAAATCAGTTCACATAAACAATAAATTACAACATCTAACTAAATTAACCTTGATCGTTGCTTCAAAATCATCTCAGGGATCAGCCTCACATTTAAAAGAAAAAAGAAGAACTTAGGTGCACCCTCTGATATGGAAAACCCCACGGACGATGTTATCAACCATCATATTAGCATCATAACTTAAAGTAGTTTAAGGCAGAAACGTCGTTCAACCCTAACTGGCATACTTTTTAAATGTTACGCTCTGTAAACAGGGGGATTGCCTTGAGAAAATAGCTCCTCCATAGGACCATAAAGCTTCATGGATTTGTTCATACTTGGTATGAAAAAGCATGCCACTGATACTTTCGGTCCTACATGATTGGCAAGTACTCTATATTCCACACTTTTAAGCTTGTCATTGCTGATAAGCTGCACGAAACAAATGAGCGGTTTGATTAATATGCACGCATGATTCGTTTCCATATGTGCTTCTCAAATGAATAACCATAGTTTGTAAATACAATTACCTGAAGAAAGTCGCCGACATTTACAATAAAAGTACCAGGGATAAGCTTGACACTAACCCAATGATTCTGATGCAGAATTTGATGTATTATCCCCCTATGCTACGGGACAATAAGCTTTAACCGATATTTACAATAAGAGTACCAGGGATGGGCTTGACACTAACCCAATGATTCTGATGTAGAAATTGATGTACTATCCCCCTACGCTACGGGACAATAGCTTTAACTAACACAATAGGAGTTAAGCCTTTAAACAAATAAGAGTGTGTATGAATGCAGTCACCATGTGGGTATTGATTGTGTAATCTGTGAGAGTGTGAGCCTATGAGTGGTTGACATAAAATTCATCTCCCCCATTGGTTGGCACTCTCTAAAATATTGCCTGTAATGTTAATCTTGTGATAAGTATTTCCTGTAATGTTACTTATACAATCCCATAAAATAGAATCAATCAAACACTAAGCTTGAAAGAGACGGGGATTTACCAATTTCTTCACGCCATCAGAATTCTTCCCACGCCAATCTATTAGAAGTTCCATTGGAAGAACCTATTAGAAGTTCCATTAAAAGAACATTTGTAGTGCCAATCAATACCTGCAAAACAAACAACCGAGCTGATCAGACTACAAAATCATAAATCGGCGGAAATTTGTTTTCAAAGAAACTGTGCATAAAACAAATAACTGTGCATCTTTGTTAAACTCTAACCGTTTCCCATCTTGAATACCATGCCAATAGTAGTATTCTCTTCAACTGCAAAAGCAACAATATAAAAGAATACAAATTTATCATAGCATTATCTTAACGATAGAAGTTGGAAAGCTGGACACATTTGAATCATTTTGTGGTCCTAAGTAAAACATATTTTTACCGGCTTCAGAAAAATAGAATATTGGCGATAAATTGAGGTAAGATGTGTATCGTCAAATGCACAGAAAAAAAAAGGTCCGAGTCAAATAACAGTACAATTGATCACAGAAGAATGATGACAAATATCAAAAATCACAATAAACAAAGTTAAATTGTGAACAATAACAGCTCAGACTTTAGTCAAACTTTTTAGCAGTTTTTCTTTTTTTTTGATATACAGAAGCATGTCATTTTATAACAATCCTACACTCAATATACTTTGAGATGCATATCTTGGAGGATAACCATCATTGGTGGGAGTGACTCTTGAGTTGACTGCTGATTTACAGCAGTTTATCCCATGCTTAGAGTTTTGCATCCAAAGAAAAAGGTAGATATGCCACTGATTCCCTATAAGAACTGTAACACCACTTACAACGGCAATTCTAGGGGATTTCAAATGCCAAATACCCTCTAAACTCTAAAGTCAAACTTTATACATGGCTAAAATGAGCTAATGATTCTATAATAAGTATTATGTTTCCTTGAAAGATAACCCCTACCTGTTAAGTCTCTGTAGTGCATTCAAATGCCAGCCTCTAAGAACCATGCCAATTGTGTGTTTGCCAGTCATGAATAATTGACTACAGACTACCAATTAAGTTGCGCAAAAAGGGAAAAAAGAATGTTAGCTATTTGTAACAGTAACCGTATTAGCAAACTTAGTAGATAAATTTATGAAGTGGATTTGTCACCACTGCATACTCTTACCTACAACAGAGCTTCTGGACAAACCACAATGGTCCTGCTGAGATCCTGCTCGCAGTGGAAGGATGTTCGCTGCGTAAAATAAGTAAGCCTCAAAATAACAGAGCTTGAAGGGTTCTGAACACCAATTAAAGCAAACAAAATAACACTTTGTACAGAATTTATCAATTATGTATAAACTGTAACATCAATTGAGACTTTGGTTTTAACTACTTAGTTGAACATGGATACTTTGCAACTAATGCTGACGTTATATGCCCACCATATCACATCTACACATATATATGTTTAAAATTATGTAATTGAGTCAAAGATCAAACCTTGGAGTAGGAGGTGAAACATTAATAGATTCAGGCTTTCTCCAGCTCATTTTTCTTGTGTTTTGGGCTTGACACGCTCAAGTAAATCTTAATCCAATTCAAAAACAACCAAAAACAATGATTGGATTGCTCATCAATGATAGAAAATAGTGGCCAATAGCTAACAGTTGATAACAAAATTGAAACGGAGGAATATTGTACCTTCCCTTTGTTGTTCACAGAACTACTATCAATTGAAGCATGCGTTATTTATCAGATCATCACAATCATTGGAGCTGTTAGAGAAACTTTGTAGTAGGAGTTCTTAACATAAAGTAGAGTCAATCTCACCGTTGTGGTAGTAGGATCACCATCAGAAACCTTGGGAATGATGAACCATATGAGCATATAACCACCTATATTAAAAGCAAAATCATTGAATCAATTAACAAAATCACATATGACTTCAAAAGAACTACTCAAATGTTAAAAACAAAACCACTAATCAGTGAAACCGCAAATAACCATTGGTCTGTAACTAACCCTTGCACTGATAGTTTAAAATCATTTCTCACAACTCTGATGTGCTTATTTTCACTGCTTTAGATCACATTCACTTTTCATGTGAATCCAAATATTTCATTGGAAACTCAATCACTTTCAAAAAATTGTTCCCTAGGTTTCTGAAAATATCAATTCTTAGTATTTGAACATGAATTAGGGCATACAACATATCATTATATTTGAAGTGTTAATTTGTCAAAGCAAGTATCACCATGACTCTAATTTACTTTGTTTGTACTAATCAAAGAATGAATCATATCCATACCCAAGAGAAAATTGGATGAATAATATCACCATGACTTAAAGAGTAGTAGACCACCAACCCTTTTCAAAGGGATACCACTAACAGCTTCTAATGAGTCCAACCCAAGCATCACCTACAACATAAGATCACTCAATAATGTGGTGACCAACCTATGAATCTAATAACGAATAAAAAAGATAACATTCAGCGATTCAAATTTCTTAATCAAAAGAAGTGATGGTCAATCAAAGGCATAAACATCAAAATAAGAACATGAGATAAGTTATTTTTCATAAACAGATTAAATTTTTAATCTAGAATATTCTGAATAAATGTACACAAAAAGACTGTCCATCACCAGTAGTTAAGAAGAACATGAGATAAGCTAATGAGATGAAGCTCTCGACTCTCGCTCTGTCTCCCTCTCTTCCTAACCAAACCTTAAAAAATTATTTCTTAGCATAAAATTCATCTATAAAATTCTGTTCAATATAAATCTCTTGAAAACCCAGAGAAAAATAGAAAATTGATCAATGGAATTAGTGTGTTAGTTACTTTCGTGTTGAACAGATTGACACCAAAATCGATATATCAAAATCTTTACTGCCTAATCTCTTTTATAGCTCACTTAATCTCACTGCCAATTCGAATTGGAGAACAACTCATATAACCTGGTCTTGTGTAAACTCTCAACACTTCTCAATCTCCTCCGCTCAATGCCAGATTGAACGGCAGCAACCTCTCGTTATGCAAGTTTTGAGAAAATCGATTAGTAGGCTCTCAAATTCGAATCAGTTGGAGTTACCATGGGATTCTAGGGTTTGAGTAAGGTTGATGAAGAGAGAATTCAGAAGTGGTAGTGTTTGTATAGAATTTGTCAAGGTCGTCCAGCGAAAAAGTTTAAGGGTTAACCGGTTCGTAGGATGTACAAACATAATTATCTATACATGGGTCATGGCGGAGGTCATAAATTTGTTGGGCCAGGCATAATCTCATCCATAGGAAGACGTCCGATCTCGTTTTTCCTTTATCTCGAGACAAAATCGATTTTGTCCGATGCGTTTTTCAAACGATCCGATCCGTCTTTTATTTTATTATAAGATAAACACTAATTTTATTTTTGTAATATACATATATAGAGATAGATTTATATAAGTGAAAGTGAGTATTGAGAGATTGAAGTTACAGAAAAAAGGGAGAAGACGAGAGAGTTGCGAACACCTTTCTACTAGTTTTTGATTTTTATAGAAGGGCATTTTTATTATTTCAGTTGAATTACCTCTTAATTCTAGTAATGGTTTTTTATTCCATGCCTTAACGATTTAAATTAAAAACCACGATTTTAAAGTACTTTAATTCCGTCATAATATGATTCTCCTAAAATCCAGCGTGTTTGGTTAAGCTAATTAATCTGATTCTCTTATAGTCCGATTTAATGAGCTTCCAATCGGTGAACCAAACACGCTGTTAAAGTAGTCCATTTTACGTGGAACTATTTCGTTGGGAAAAAGAATGACTCTTTCCCATAGCCTTTGGCCCTTGCTTTTATTAGCGGACAAGTAAATTAGTCGTCGCCTAATAGATTGTGACCGACTTTACCCACTTCTCTGTATATTTAAGGGCAAGTTAAGAAAGTAACCAATTGCCTTATATAAAATGGCCAAATTGTTAGTTTCCTCATCCGGACCTATCACAATGGTTAAAAATGTTGATCTAGTCAATTTAAATTTAAAATTACCATCATATCCTTACACTATCCTAGTTTCATTTTTTTTCTTTAATTCCCCTAATACTATCAATGTCGCCATCACAACTCGTCCCTTTCTTCTCCTTCTCCACAGAGTTGTTCTCGATTCATGAATAAGAAAGAAATTGTTAACGTAAAAGAAAAAAATCGCAAGATAAAAAATCAAAAAGAAATTGCAGACTAGGGAAAATCGGGTCTTCTTCCATTTTTCTTCTTTTATCTGATTCTAAAATTTAAACTCTATCTTCTTCTTTCAGAAAAATTCACAAAAAAAAATAATCAATCGACTGTTAGGAACTTAGGAGATTAAGAGAAATGGAAGAAAGATCATGCTCAGACAAATCAAAACCCAAACAACCAATTATCAAAATCAAAAGCCTAACCCAGGTCTCAAAATCAAAACCCTAAATTTCCCCCCAAAATGTCTTCATATTCTAATTCACCGATTTTACAAATCAAAACCCTAAAGAAATAGTAATTATAGTGACAAAAGAGGAGGAGGTTCCATTAAGTGTTAAAGGATGATGAAGAAAAATGTGTTCGAGAGTTATATTCTTCATCTGGTGGTGATGAGGGGGTGATTGTGGTGGGATTGAACGAGGTTTATTTGCTGCCAGAAATTCAGTTGGAAACTGATGATGTTCCCATTAGTTTAGAGTGATTGGATGGATGAGAATTTGATTTTTTAGAGTTTGTGTATGTGAAGGACTATTAGGTATTTATCGAGTTCGAAATTGCATGTGATAATAAGCTTTAAAGGGATGCGTAAATACCACAAGAAGAGACACCTCTATATCACCATTTTGTGCACATCACTTGTTCGTGAAAAGTTATGAAAGAAAGCCTCATCAACATTTCACGGCTAGCAACTTGGTTACTTGCAAGGGTTTGAAAGTGAGTAGTTTTCTTTTGGAACCTTGTTTAATCTTGAACTTATTGTTGTATTCACACCAGCACCATGAGTAGCTAAATTTATTATTGATTAGGAAGGATTTGGTGTATTTAAATGTGTGTACAAGTTTTTTTATCCAATCTGTTAGTGTTCCTCTTGTGAGATCCATCTCTTGGTGCTTCATGGAAGTTTATTAAACTGAATTCCTTCAAATTACTACTTGGAGTGGATTGGTGATGCGTGTAGTTGATGATTAAAATGGATTGGTGAAGTTTTTAGTGTTATATTCTTTATTTCTTTGCTTGATTAATAGATTTTATATCTATTATTGTTGGTGTTGTTGGATATGGTCTTGATGTTGAACATGCTCTTGGTAATCTCTCTCCTTTTTTTGTAATGACTATTGTTGTTGTGCCTTTCACGAGGGTTTGAGGGTTTGTGGTTGAAACCAACTTGGGGGGTAATTGCTTATACGAAAAAAGGAAGAAGAAATTTGGGACGAATTGAAAAATAGGTCTAAGAACATCAACCCAGTAGTGATTCATTTTTTAGCACAGTTCAACTCAGTAGTACCTTGAGAGACTTAAACGTCTTTTTAATGGGAGGATAACTGATAATTAGACAGTTAACTGTTGTTATCCGTTTTTTTTCTTCAAAAAACAAAATGAAAAATATCAAATTTAGCTATTTATAGAATAACTCAAAAGAAAACGGTCATTTATTAGAATTTAAAAAGTTGTCCACTTTATTTACAAACCCTATATTTAAACCACCAAAGGCATTTGGTTTCATGTTAATACGATTTTCCATCACCAGAGGATCAAATTTTTATAGCTTTCTTTCCAAGCAGCCAGACTCGAAGGTGCATTTCCACTTTCTTGATTTATATCCACAAACTCTTCACCAACCCTACTGTCATGATTTACATACCTTAAATAAAGAAAGCTTACATAGGGGCTTACACATTGATAGAGGGGCTTCTTTAGGTTTCAGGGTAACCCAAATATTGGATAAGGGATACCCTATGATAATAGCAAATGCCTATATTACCCTTTACTCTATAACCTAAACAAAAAACCTATTAAAACCTAAACAAAAAACTTTTCTTCTTCCCAACCGTAAATCTGCTTCTCTTCAACTCTCCTTCTCCCCATTTTCTTCTCCATAAAATTCATCGTCTTCTATTAATCGTCGATTCAAAAATTTATAATCGTCAATCAAACACTATAATAAAGATGACAAATTCTACTAAAGGTATAGATGGTAGCAGTGATTTGAATCTAAATCAAACGAAGAAAACCGAACTCATCAAGAAATTGAAGAACATACGATTGATTTCAAGTCCAAAAATTAGGTTTCCAGAAACATTTACAGTTGGGTTCGATTGGAATCCCAACCGTAATCGAACCAACCGTAACTGGTTTCTTTTAAATTTTACGTTTGGGTTATTAAAATACCCAACCATAAATCAGAAGGAAGGAGATGAAGATGATATTTTACGGTTGGGTTCGATTCTGAACCCAACCGTAAACTATTTTGTATTCATAGAAATAAGAAAGAAGATTTACATGTTTTTTCTTTCTTGTAACCTATAAATATTCACCCAAGATATATGAAGATTTTTCCATTTCTATCTTGTATATAATTGAAATACGAAGCCAACCCAAAAAGAATGAGGTCAATCGGACATCATATGAGGGAGTTATGATCAAAACGGTGAAATACAAAAAAGTATCCATGAATAATTACGGTTGGGTTTCTTGGACTCGGACCCAACCGTAAATCTGGGGGTTTTGGGTGAGATTTTTGTGTCAGAATTTTGGTTGGGTTTATTGGATTGAACCCAACCGTAACTGGGATAGTTTGGCACGTGTATAGGCTTCTAAAACATGGAAAACACAGTCCCGGAAGGATTCAAAACCTAGATTTGGTGGATATTATATAAAGAGACATCCAAGACATTAAGAAGACACCTTTTTACACTTGAACAACAAGGAGAACAAGAAGCTAGAGCTTGGAGTTGAAGATTAGTTACGGTTGGGTCTTATGCTAAAACCCAACCGTAAAACTGTTACGATTGATTCCATGAATATATGGTTACGGTTAGATTAGGATGAACACCTAACCGTAATTGTTAGTTACGGTTGGGTATGATGCCGAAAACCCAACCGTAAAACTGTTACGATTTGGTTTTCCGCCATGGAATTACGGTTACGGTTTGGTTAGGATGAACACCTAACCGTAAATAGCGTTTATGATTGGGTTCGACGTGAAAACCCAACCGTAAAATTCTCTGAATCACAAAAAAACATAATTTTTTACGTAATTTCATCAAATTTGAGGCATAAAAAGACCAAGAGTTTAAGTTAGAGGTATACCTGACTACTCTGGTTGAGTGAATCAAAATCTAAGGTTTTTACAAAAATTCTAAAAAATTCTCTTTCATTTCTTCTACTTTTTCTCCCACCAAACCAAAAAAAAGAAAATTTTGATTTGATTTGTTAACTATAAGATTATTTTAGATTAATTATTATTAACTAATCTATTAACTAATTAGTTTTACTAATATTAACTAATTAGGATAATTTAGTCATTATAAAAATATCATGAATAAGAGATTTTTGAAATTCCTAACTAATATTTATATTTTATCTACACATAAAAAACCCCTCTATCAACTTGGCAGCCTCGATATAAGCTTTCTAAATAAATAAATCCACAACCCAAATATAGACACACGGTCCCATTGGTTTGATTATTTTAAAAATTATTTTAGTTATTTAGTACAACCATATATATATATCTTTTAATATTAGTGGCTATAATTTAGTCACATAACATTACACTACGTACTCTAAAGAAGAAGGATGGTTAGGCGACACGTAGAATTTCTTATATTAAAAAATATTTGTTTATTACTAGTGGCTACTTTTAGTCATTGTAGGTCCAGGTCCAGGTAGGCAGTAGTCACTAGTCAGTCTACAGTCTTTCCTTCTGAGCCACACAACACAAAGATTCAGGCACAGTCTACTTCAATTACAATTTTTTATATTATTGTGGTTGTCTGATTCTCTCTCTTTAGAAACTTTTCAAGGCTGATGATGATGAATTCAAGCTCTTCTTCTAGTTCTAGTCCTCAATCCATGGCTACATCTACTTCTTCTGATCTTGCTGGTAAGAAGATTAGGAAACCTTATACTATTACTAAATCTAGAGAAAGTTGGACTGATGAAGAACATGATAAGTTTCTTGAAGCTCTTCAATTGTAAGTTCTTTACCTTTATCACTACATAGCCATTTGTTTTTTTTCTTGTTCTTCTTTTTTTTTTCATTGACTTTAGTTTAAAAACATTTCACTTGTTTTTTTTCATCTCTACTTGCAATAATTTTCTGAAATTGGTGTATATATATTGGTCAGTTTTTTTTTTTTTTAAATAATCTTACTGATTTCTGGTTTGTTATATGGTTAATAATAAAGATTCGATCGAGACTGGAAGAAAATCGAGGACTATGTTGGTTCTAAGACAGTAATTCAGGTATTATTGCTTTTTTAGATTACTTTCACTGAGCTTATGATCATACTGTGTTGGAAGTTGGGAAGTTCCCGGAAGGCCGTTTGGTTGAGCGGTTGGAACTCGGAAGTATGGTTTCCAAGTTATAGGTTTTGGTATTAAAAGTGTGTTGTATTTCGTATGACTTGTGATACTGCCACGAATCTCCTCGTGCTTAGGAGAACAACCCAGAATTGATTGCCACGTAGGCGGTAGATGAGATGGTAGATAGGAAATTTGGTTGATCCCTTGCAATGGTAAATTGGTAATGCCACTTGGGAATATCTGTTGGTCTTTCATAAGGCTAGCCACCAAAATGCTACATATAGCCTTGTGCTTAGGAGCTCAACCGCTACTTGTTTGGCACATAGAGTGCAGTAGACAGGAAGCAACAGTTGTTTGAGTTTTTAGTCTTTAGACAAATTGTCATTGAAATCTTATCGCAGATAAAGTAGCAAAAATTATACAGAGTGCACATATAGTTATCATGTAATTGTCTGGAGTTTTGTATGTAAACAGTTGAGTTTCTAGATACATTATCAAAATTAGACAGTGTGCACTTAGAGTTACTTTTTAATTGTCTGGAATTATGTATGAATGCAGGTAATGTTGTAGATTCATTTTCATCTAAGTAGATGTACTATGCATTTTTATATGTATAGAGTTTTACTAACAAATACACTTAAACCCAGTTTTGGGATTAAGAAGTGAACCCACAAGACAATCTGGGCCGTGTGTAGGACCCATTGAGACCACATACATTGGGCACTGCACTCATTTAGAATGGCTCCCCCTTGTTTAGCATGGGCTCCACCTCAGTCTGTTTCTCGGTCCATTTGCTCAGTCCGGGAGTTGTTAAAATTTATTTATGAGATGCTAAGTTGGACTTATAACTTAATAGTACATGAATATCGTTCACCTCGACCACATTTGATATTTTTAGTTTTTGTCTTTCGATTAACCAGATCTGATATTTAGCCCATTATAGTTTACACAATCACAATTTTGTGGTGATGTAATACTAGATGGTGTATAATTTGCTACTGACATTTATGCTTACAGATTAGGAGTCATGCACAAAAGTACTTTTTGAAGGTTCAAAAGAATGGTACAATTGCCCATGTTCCTCCTCCTCGTCCCAAGCGCAAAGCTGTCCATCCCTATCCCCATAAGGCGTCAAGAAATGGTTTGTCAGTCTTTGTTACAATTTGGTAGATTCCTGATTTCACGATCAGTTAGATCCTAACATGTTTCATTGGAATAATTGACAGCTTTCGAACCATTGCAAGGATCTGAGGATTATCCTTCTATTTTGAGTAGCTTTGCGACAGGAAATTCCATATGGAATGAGACATCTGTTCTTTTAAGCTCAGCATCAAATGAAAATGAGCTCTCTCCCGATGATTATACAGTTATTCACGGAGATGGAGGTATGTACGTAGAAGTTAGAGTCGATAGTGCAGAACTTACTGATAGATGGTATATTCTTCTAGAGGATAATATCCAGTCTTACAATATCTTTACGCCCTTGATTCAGATGATATTGGATTGAAGGAGGTAATAAGTATTGGTAGCAGCGGCATTAGTGTATTGGGAAGCTCAAGTAGGATTCCCGACATTCAAAAGCAGGGTAAGCAAAGTTCTTTACTCTAGAGTACCCATATTTAGCAGCTGAACAAAATCGAGTGTTGCAAAGTAGATTGTAGTATTCCTAACTTTTTATAACTTGTGACTTTTATGAGGCATTGAAGCATATCAGACATAGTGGGTTGTGGACTTTGTGGCATTAACTTCTTGAAAAACTATTTTACCGGATAGCTTCTCAAGTACCTATATAATACTCCTAGTTATTTTCTTTACAATCTTCTCTTTGCGTTCTATTGGTATACGAGAAACTGAAATTGTTATGTTCTGCTTCTCCGGTGTGTTCTCATTTTCTCCTTTGTATACCCATTTATCATATATATCACATGGAAAAAATACTTTACCATGCCATGATCCTAATGAAGCCTAATTTGCAGTTATACCGGACTTCGCTGAAGTTTATGGCTTCATAGGGAGCGTGTTTGATCCAGACACAAATGGTCATATGCAGAAGCTCAAAGACATGGATCCCATTAATTTTGAAACTGTGAGTTTTTTTCTGATATATTAATTGTATATTATTGTACCAGCTACACATAGATTTGCTCTCAAATGATTCATAATTGAAACTTAAAGCTGAAGGGGTGTCTAAATTCTAACACCATTTCTGTTAAACTGAAAAATCAATTGTAAAACTTTGTGATATCGATAATGTTGCACTCTAATATCCCAAGGAATGGCTAGGCTTAAGTATTTCCTCATAAATGTCTATAAGTCTCTTTCCGTGTAACAGAGTCGGATTTTGGAAGTCAATGGTTGTTGGTGACAGAATTTAAGTTGTTCTTCTATTTATGCTCATATATCTTTTGATTGACTTCTGCAGGTCTTGCTGTTGATGAGAAACCTTACTCTCAACCTTTCTAACCCTGAGTTCGGGACCATGGTAAGTTTTGAAATTGCTATTATGTGTATGTACAGTCCCTGAAAGTCTAAATCAATTTTCTGTTTTGTACAGTTACACATAGATGTTCAATATCTCTAGTTTGATGTTATGATATGTCCAAAGAACCAAATGTACTTGATTTGTTCCCAACTAATATGTCCAGATTGGTCTCTGCAGGATGAGATACTTCTAAAAATGATATCTTGTAGTTTTCCTTGGTGGCAAAAACACGGCAAACTTTCATAAAAACTTGGTTAATGATTAAGTGCTTTAAGTCTTGTAACTGTAGACATCTATTTTTTCTTCTCTTACAAATTTCAAGATTTTCCTAAAAAAATGTGAGGAGGCTTTGATATTTTAAAGGCTTACCAAGTCTAAGGTTTTCAAAGTTGTCATGTTTATTGTGTGCCAAGTGAGAACCTTTTTGTGAATAATACCTTCACGATCACAAAGACTCATTGGTTTATCCGAAGAATCTCAAAAGATATTAATTAAGTTGATAAAGAAAAAATGAATATCATGTTTAACCAAAATTTCATGAAAGCCGAAGTCTTCCAATCATTCATAAGCCTATACGATGGTTCTTCATGGAGTTTGACTAGGTTGCTGATTTTTCTTTTTGGTGCAGAGGAATGCTCTATCCTCATATGACGCAGATTCGGAAGCAGGAGACACAGATGCAGGAGATATTGCTATGGGGAGCAATGAAAACCATCTCTCATGTTGAGCTGCTTACAACTTGTTGACCTGTATGTTGTTGCCTCATGAAATCTCTTTTTCACACTACTCTGTTATGAACGTAGGTTAGATACTAAGACATCCTCCTCGCATGAGCAATTGCTTTTGGGCTATATGTCGGGTACTTGAAATGGTATCAAAGCCGACCCCACGTCCAAGGTTCGTGTCTCGGAAAGGAAACCATTGGCTGGATTAAGATGCCTTTGGAAGGGTTAGTAGCAGCCCACTGTCAATGGACTATAAACTTTGGAAGCGTGGTGGAGTGTAGTGATCCTAGGTTAACTAGCTACCTAAACTTTCGCTCCTGGTAAGCAACTGCTCGAGGTGTACATGTCAGGTCCTTTTTACATGAAAATCCTTTTTCGGTCCCAAGTGGGAGTCCAAAATAGGATGTTTAAATGTACAGTTCTTGGTCCCACTTTACCCAAAATGGATGTTTAGTAAGACACTGAGAGTTATGAGGTGATGGGAAAATTTGGGCAAACAGTATGCCTAAAGAGTGCCTTTCAGTGTGTTACATAACACAATGTAAAGCGATAGCTCGTATCCAGTTTGAATAAGCAATTCAGATCTGCTGTTACACCCAAACAGCCTCCAGATTGAATATGGACACGAGTTAACTACTTCTCTATGTTTCAGTTCTAGAGTAAGGATTTAAGGTTCCCGTGGTGCTCTCGTAAAGTTCGTGGTATTTTGCTGTTTGAAGTGCGAGCCATAGTAAATAACGGATGCAGGATCGAGACGGAGGAACTCTCCAACAATAAATTTTATATAATTAAGTCTGATGATTTTATTTGGTTTGGTTAATTACGTTTATTGTTTTCTGGCGTATGACTTGAGAGTAGTATACTGTTTTTAGCGTGTGCATTTGGTTAAATTTGCATTATGTTGCTTGTACTCGTGCAATAGATCTTATTTCAAATGTGAAACAAAATCTGGTTAAGCAAAACCACTGTTGTGCTGCCGGACCGACAAGCTCCAACAAGGAATGAAGAACTCTAATTTGTTCTTCAGAGAGACGTGTTCACAGAGATAGAAGCCTGAGAACACTGATTTGCAAATGTGCAACAATTTTCACTGGGCTGGATGTGAAGCCTGAGAATCTTTATCTTTGCTAAAACGGAACTGTTAGCAGAACTGAAAGACTGCAGTTAACATGTTACAAGGACTAGAGAGATCTCCATATGTCCTATGTTTCAATGATAAATATTCTAATTGAACCGGTCCTTTTGGGGAAAATGTAGGTGCGTCCTTGGTAGAGATTGCTAAAGCTACTGGGACATGACCCAGCCTCTTGAGTTTGGAATTTTCCTCGCATCCTAAATTTTTACCATTAACTACTGACATTTCCCCTACAAACAACATTGTGTACAAATATTTTGTTCAGGCAGCATTAATCACTAGAAACATCCACCATCTTTACATCACTTGCCAATATTTTCATGGCACCGCTAAGTTCTTGTACATTTATACTTTTCCATGTTCATAGTTTAGTTAGTATCCATTTACATTTGACACCTTCTCGGAACTCCTTTAGTTGATGTCAACCTCACATTTGCCGGATTAGCTATAATGATTAACAAACAAATACAGTACTGCCATCAGTGTCTTCCCAAGAGGAGTAATGTTGAATGTGGAGTAACTTCAAATTCGTACTACCAAGAAGCAGGAAATCTTTACCATTATGAAATATTGCAGCTGCCGAATTTCGTGACTATAAAATATGCATGATGCAATATTCCCTGCAGCCAGGGCCTAATTGTTAGTATTTCCGCCAGTGTAGGAGTTTAACGTAACAGAAAGAAAAAGTAAAAATGTAAAAAACTTCAGAGAATCTAGAATGTGGGACCTTTTAGAATCCTAGGCTGAAGGAATAGAGACCCAAATGGTATCATCTACCCGTTGCTTTTTAATGACCAAACCTCAGTCCAGTCAAAATTTGTACGGTATGAAACAGAATGGATAAGCTGTTTGAGGCTTAGGAAAACACCAAATTTATCCTTTTTGAACTACTATAACATACTAAATGGGTATATCAGCTTGAGGTATATCTGTCGGTGAATTAATATTGTGTCAACTGAGCTTTACCGATTTCTTCCGATTCACAATTAATGATTTTCTAAGCTTTCTTTTGTCTGTTTTCATGGCTTAATTAATATTATTTGAATTGTCTTTTCTCGTTTCTTTCATCAATTTTAATGTTTTTATTTTTTCTCTCTTTACAGTTACTTTTGTTTCTGACGCGGTTCGTTTCTTTCTCTAGCTCTTGTCTTTTCACCCTGTGTTAATTTTTATTTTATGATCCTTTGCTTGATGTATAACATGTGTTGCTAAAAGCTTTTGGTCTTCTCTGCCTTGTTTAAGGTCTTCATTGCTTTAATCGTTTGTCCTCCTATTCGAGAGTTTTCTCTGTTATGGATCTTCAATTAAAACAGATCGATGATACCAGAGTTCCTGAAAATAACATTCAAGCTTATCAATTTGATCAAAAACTTGTCAAAATTACATGCATCAACTCTACATGTTTGTAAAGATTTTTAACACGTATCAAATTTCACCATGCTCGTATGCCTTTCATTCGTATCAAAGGATTATTCATCAAAAAAATCTTTCTTCTTCTTCTGTTGTTTTTTACTGTTACTATGGAAAATCCATATCTAACTGAGTAATTTTATTCAGCCTCAATTGATTCCAATGAAGAAAAAAAATCTGTTATTAATGCTGCTCAAATTGATCATATGTGATGTGTTCGCAAATGGGATAACTGTCTCTTGGGTAAGCTCATCACGGAAGTCAACATGGGAAGAAAAATAGTTGAAGTTCATGCTAAGTTCATATGGGGGAAAATATATCTCCTTTCATATCAGAAAAGCAGTAAAAACACGTTCATTGTTCTATTTGAGTCTTGGGAAGATCTGAAATGGGTACTTTCAGAAGCTCCTTGGTCTTTAGATGGTTACCTATGGATTCTCAAACCTTGGAATCCATATATTAAAAAAAGGGAGATAGAGTTCAATACTCAACAATTTTGGGTCGCTTTCAAAAATTTACCTCCGGAGTTTTTGAATAAAGAGGTGGCAACTGAAATAGGGAGGATTATAGGCAATGTTCTTGAGCTTGATTATGGAGATGTTAATCCAATTGATTCAGAGGGTGTTTATGCTCGAATTGAAATCAACATCAATAAACCTTTTATTAGGGGCATTCTAGCTCAGAATGCAGTTAATTGTACTCAGTGGATACCATTCTTTTACAGTAAGCAACCACATCAACTTTGTCCAGAATGCTTTAAAATTAATCATGATGATGACAAATGCAAGGAACAAGCTAATTATGTCAAGGAGTTGTCAAACAAGCTTTTCAGATTTCTGGACAAAATTCCTAAAGGTGCAGAAGCTACTCTTCCTTCTTTTATGAAAAATGAAATGGTAAGAATCTCTCCTAAGAAGAAAAACATAGAAAAAAGCTCTTTTGTTAGACCTAAAGATGGTCATTATTGTTATTCTGTTTATACTTCTCAAGACATGAATCAATATGCTTCTAATGAAGAGTCTAGTAAAATGGAAAACCAGATGGCTTCCAGAAGAGGTTAAAGAAAATTCAAAAGAGTTAGGTAAAAGAGTGTTCCTAGTTCAAGCTATAGTCAGAGACAAGAGATTCATAACCAAATAGTGGAAGAGGAATTTGCAATGCAGAATGTGTATTATCAAGATAATACTTCTTATCATGAAAAGATGATGAATGATTATCATATGCAGCAACAAACAAATAGAAGGGACTGGGATCATTTTCTAAGCAATGAAAGCCTTAACAATCAGTAGGGAGACCAGATTTTTTCTTCTTTTACTTTTCCTTTTACTTATGTGCATACTTGTTGTTTTTATTCTGTTTTTTCTTTAAGTTGGCATAACTCTAAGTACTGCTATAACAAAATACCACAATGAGGATATTAGCTTGGAATGTTCAAGGTATTGGTAATAAAGATACTAGAAACCACTTGGTCAATTGTGTTTATAATTATATTCCTGACATCATCTTTTTGTATGAAACCAAGTCTAGTAGTAAAAAAGATGATCTTTTGCTTAGGCCATTAAATTACCCAACTATATGGTGTAGAGATTCTATTGGTAGATCTGGAGGATTAACAATTCTATGGAAAAATGGCTTTGGACTTGAGTTTATACATAGTAACTATTATATGATCAATGTGATAATGCATGCTGGTCCAAGTAATGTTGAATGGATTTTAACCTGTTTGTATAGTTCCATACGATCCTAACAGGATAGAACAATGAATTTTTTTCAACAAATGGGAGGAAACATGAATATGCCTGATGTGGATTGTAAATGTGGTAAGAATGGGTTTCAAACTCTCGAACTTGTGAAGATTGATTTTAGATTCAAACTCTAATAATTGAACTAGAAAACTCAAAACAAAGTTGGTATGAAGATTAAAGAGGCACTGAGAATCAGGATTCCACCATTAACCAATTAAAGTGATTCAGTCTAATCAATATTCATATAATTCTATATATTTAAAGTGATTCTAAAATGTTGCAAAAGTAGATTTTCAAAGTAACAATTGTAAATCGAAAGTATAAAACATCAAAAACCCTAGGATAAGCATGCTCTATCAAAAGAAATCACAATTGTTTAATAAAAATCCTTAAACCAGTTTTTAATCAAAGCAAATAATCATAAAAGAAATTGCAAAAATCAATTAAAATAGAAATGTACCACTTTTCTTGGAACAATGGCTTGCTTCGTCGCTTCAGCAAAAGGGTTTAGCTCCTCATATTAATCAATTGCTCAAAATAATGGTTCATGGCTCAAAGTGTTTACAAATGATGAAAAAGGAGAAAAATAAAGAAAACAATGAGTTTGTAATGTTTATAGGCGTTACAGACTCACTGTTACAGAGTAAGGATGAAGATAAACGTTACAGATACTAAGATATCCGTTGCAGATGGGTTAAAGAAACCGTTGCAGCTGAAGATAAATGTTGCAAAGACGAAGATATACGTTGCAAATGGATGAAGAAACCGTGGCTGAGAGGTTGAAGAAACCTTTGTCGTAGCCTCTGTTCTTCGTATTCTTCAGCAGCAGTAGAGAAAAATTCTCTGGATTGATTTCTCTTGCTTCTCTTCGCCTCCTCAGCTCCCCTAAACACTCTATAACTCCTCTATTTATACTAAACCACTCCAAGTAGTCTCTCGAATCTTCAAAATCAGATATTGAAAATCTCAGGAAGATTTTCTTTTAAGTTGTAATTTTTCTCGGTAATTTTGTTACCATATAGAGCTGGAGAATAATTTTCCTTCAACGCGGCTTCCTTGTTTGTTCTAACAGAATCGAGGAAAATAAAAACAGAATCACTTATTTAAGCAAGATATATCTCTAAGAAAAGTTTTCATTATCTGCTTTATTGTGAGAGCTATTTTGACGAGGTTTTGATGTTGATTTTACGTGTAGAATTAGTGTACACATCCCTCTTAATAAGGTAAGCAAATATCTTTGTCTTAACTGATTGAGAAATACCCAAATATCATATTTGAAATCTTCATAGACGAGAAGGATATATTCCCACCAAAATTCATTTTCAAACAAAGGGGACGGGTGCCCTTATCCATGCATGGGGTGCCTTTATCAATTTTCTCAGGATGCCTTTATCAATTATGATGGGTGCTCTTATCACTTTTATGGGGTGTCTTTAACACATATAATCTAGCTTTTCCTCAATCACCAATTCTCCAAAAATACCTACAAAGGAACAATATTAGTACAAAGAATTGAGAATTAACAATACAAATATGAGATCAAATAAGACACAAAGATGTGTCAATCAATGCCATTGGTAATTATTGGAGATTTTAATGCTACTCTGCATATACATGAAAGACAAATTTTTTCTATACATCCAACTGCTTTTCATTATGTTATTGTTAATACAATTGATCAATTGGGTCTCATGGATATTCCTTTCACATGAAATCCATTTACTTGGTCTAATCATGGCATTCTTTCCAGCATGTTAGAACTAGACTTGATAGATCTTTATGTACTAATGATTGGTTCTCCATTTTCCCCGAGGCTATCATAAACAATCTCATACCTCTAGGATCTGATCATGCACCTATTTTACTTAAAAATGATCCAAATTGCATGAATTTGAAAAAATCATATAGATTTTATGAACATTGGTTATCTAACATTGTAAAAATATAATAATAAACAAGGTACTACAACTTACCAAGTTACTTCAAGGCTCAAACAAACAAAAGTGGATCTCAAGATATGGAAGAACAATGTTTTTGGAGATATTGATCTCAAGATAAAACAGATACAGGGTCAACTTCTGAGGGTTTAACAACAAAAACCAGTTAATACACACCAAGTTCAAATATTGGAGAATCAAATGAAGCAATGGTATGAGGTCAAATGTCACAATTTTTATCAACAATCTAGAAAACATTTGATCCAGAATCAAGACAAGAATACAAGATACTTCCATTCTAAAGCTAATTATAGAAGAAGAAGAAATCAAAATGATTCTTTAAAAGATAAAGATGGAAATTGGCAGACCTCAAGGGAACAAATTTCTATTATTTTGAAGGATCACTTTAGTGGAATAAGTACTTCTTCTAACCCTCAGGCAAATAGTGAAATTTTGGATACCATTGAACCATGCATAACATAAGAAGACAATATTAGTTTGATTTGCATACCTAAAACTCAAGAAGTAAAGCAAGTGGTCTTTAAAATCAACCCATAGGATGCTTAAGGTCCTGATGGATTCCAGGATGGATTATATCAACAGTGTTGGGATATAGTGGATACAGAGGTAGTTCAGATGGTCCAAGAATTCTTTAGAACTGGTATTCTCTTAAAGCAATTGAACCATACTTTTCAAACTTTGAATCCTAAACATGCTTGTGCTGAGTCTCCTTCAGATTTTAGGCCTATCAGTCTATGTAAAACCTCTTATAAAATTATTTCTAAGTTAATGACGGTCATAATTAATAAGTTGTTGCATATGTTTATTTCTCCTTGGCAGGCTGCATATATACCAGACAAAAATATTTTGGATGATACAATCATTGCTCATAAAGTTTTAAACTATATGAAAACAACTAAGGTTTTAATGGTTCAGTGGATGTTAAGTTGGATATGTCAAAGGCATTTGACAAGATAGAATGGACTTTCATCATTCAGATTCTTCAAAAACTTGGATTCCATAATCTATGGTGTCAAATGTTGGAGCAATGTATATTTACTACTTCTATTTCTATACTTCTGAATGGGGATCTTATTGATACTATATATCCAACCAGAGGATTGAGACAAGGAGATTCATTATCTCCTTATTTATTCATCATGTGCATGGAAGGTTTTAGTAGGCTCATATCTGCTGCAGTAAGAAAGAAACAGATTATACCTATTTATCCAGCTAAAGGTAGTCCAACAATCTCCCATTTATTTTTTGTAGATGACTGCATCTTATTTAGTTCAGCAAAGGGTGAATCTTTACATAATATACTTCATATTATTGATGGCTTTTGCAAAGATTCGGGTCAAATGATTAACTTCAACAAGTCAAGTATTCATTTCAACAATAACTTAAGTCCTGAAGCTAAAGAAGATATCACTCAAATGATGGGGATGCAAGCCATTCCACTTGAAGAAAAATATCTATGTATACATTTTTTCATTACAAGAGATAAGCATGAGTGTTTTCAGCAATAAAATGAATGGAAAACTTCAACAATGACAAGGAAAATTAATTTCACAGGTAGGAAGAAGTACACAAATACAAGCAACTTTGGGTACTATGGCTCAGTTTCAAATGTGATGCTTCAATATGCCTAAGAAGACTGTAAAAGCTATTGATGCTCTTCAAAGAAGGTACCGGTGGAATAAAAGTAATGGTGGAGGTTATTATATGACTTCTTAAAGATCTGTATGTAAGCCAAAGAGATATGGTGGTTTGGGATTCAATAATGTGCAAGTTTCCAATGAAGTTGTACTCACAAAACTGGCTTGGAGGCTCATTCAAGAAAAAAAGGCAAAATAGGTTCAAGTTTTGGAAGCAAGATATTTTAAAAACTTAGATCCTATAAGGATGACATTAAAACTAATGGTACATGTATTTGGAAGCATTTGTCAAGGTCTAGAATGGGTGAATTTTGTTTACATTTGGCAAGTGGGTGATGGTACAAAGATAAAGAATTCTAAAGGCAGATGGATCCCAGAAAGTAATAATAACAATATTTCTTTGCAAGGAACCATCAGTACTTCTCGTAATTTGATAGTGGCATATTTGATTGATGAAGACACTAGTTACTGGAGTATACCTCAGCTTAATTCTTACTTCAATGAGGAGCGATTTTTTTTTTTGACTATTACACCTGATGTTAATAGAAAAGATGAACTAAAATGCCCTTTAACAAGAACAGGTCACTTTTTAGTTAAGTCAACATATAATGCCATTCTTCAGAACCGATCTACATCTAATGTATTTCTTTTGGAAGATACAAAATATTAGTTGAAGCTCTGCATTTAAAAATCCCTCATAAGTGTCAGCTATTTCTTTGAAGATTTTTAATGATATCCTTCATGTTTATAAAAGGTTGATCAGACATATTCATATTCAGAATATCAATTACAGAAGATGTCAGCAAGAGAAGGAATCTGTTACACACCTCCTTCTCAATTGCCCATATGCTCAAGAAGTCTGGAATAAAGTAAAGTCAAACATTGCTCACAAGTTACAAGATGTTCAAGATCTGAAAGAATGAATGAGAACCTAGATTAATGTGGAAAATGATATATCCTTCAGCAATCCTGAAACTATTAACATCATTGCAGCCATTTGTGGTTCATATGGAAAGCTCGATGTGAATTGGTATTTGAAGATATTCAGAAAGGCCATACTGATACTTATTTCAGGATAATGAACTTCTGGAGTAGCATTAGACTAAACACTAACACTACTTTAGGTCATAATAATCTAGAACACCATGATAAATTAACTTTGCATATGAAACTCAATTGGATTAAACCACCAACTAACTTGATAAAAATGAATATTGGTGCTTCTTATTCTGCAGATTTCTTATTTGATGGTTTAGCTCTAATCCTTAGAGATGTTTCAGGGAGGCTGGTGGGTGAAAGAGCTCTGCTTGACAGAGCTAGGGATGTTGAGCAAGCTGAATTGTTGGTTATGTATGAATCTGCTAAATGGGAAAATCGTTTGCATCTTGGAAATCTCATTATAGAAGGTGATTATAAGGTTGTGGTGGAGTATGTTAATGATGTTTCTCAGAGTGTTAGATGGGAAGATCACTTTCTTATGGAAGAAACTTAAAGTCTTCTTAGTTGTTTAAATAGTAGTAGAGTCTGTTTTACTCATCCAAATACAAACAAAGCTGCTGATAAGCTTGCTATATTTGCTAGATTAAATAATTGTATGCAGGAATGGTGGAATCATATATCTCTAGTGATCTGTAGTAAGTTAAATAAGGATATAGTTGAGTCTAGTTCTTATGTTTCTTCTTGTATTGATTCATAGTTCAGTTGTGTCTTTGTTTGTATGTTTGTTCCTTTGTTTGAGCTTAATGAATATTAGTTTATTTTCTTTCAAAAAAGAAAAAATATTGGTCGATTTGCATATCGTGACAGAGACTATGTCGCTCGACAAAGCCTATGTCGTCCGACCAATTCTCTGCGCTGGCGATAGACTGAGTTTTAATTTCATCCATAAATTCATTTTCCATCCAAGGGTCTCTCTATAACTTCTTATTTCGATCATGACCTTCCATTATTACAATCCAACGACTATTTTTGATTAAATGTAATTTCTTTTAACCACACACAGTTTTGATGTACAAGCTTAACATTCATGATTTAAGAAACTCATTCTAGCAGAAGATTGGTTAAAGTAAAAACTTTAGAATTTTTTTTTGAGAAAAATTTGTGTGAAGGAGATTGTGAAATTGAGAAAGAGAATATGTAAATTTTTATGAAGAAGATTGTAAATTTATAAACGATAGAGAGATGATTATTGGTGACATAGTCTCTGCCGCTCGATAGAAACTGTCGCTTACTCCATTTCTCATAATGCTGCGGCTAGTTTTCCCTGCCACCTGGCTAGGAAAAATAACCGAGGGCAAACTAACCAATTTAATAATGTGTATAGGACTTGGCCTGATCCATTGATACCATAGGCCTTGTTGATGCGAAAATAGAACACCAATGCTAAAAGGTTCGGACTTCATACATTAAGAGCTTCTCCAATGGATTGTGCGTGAAGAAAAAAGTCTTAATCCACCTAGGATACACAACCATATTTCCCATTGATGTGAGGATGGTGTGTCAAAAAAAAAGCACTTAGACATCCTCTATGTGAACCTCTAGATTTAGCGCTTCTCCAAT